>JAECMU010085929.1:3481-20337 GCA_016106625.1 Dracogyra subfuscus
ATTGTTCTAAACCCATGGTGATCTGTATTTTAATCAACAACTTGATCTACTAGTATGTTGAGACCAGTAACCCAAATGAAAACGGTCTAACCCAGTATTCTATAAATAAAAGCCGATTTCGTCAATTCTGCATTATGCTAGCCTCAGATTAGTCAAAGAAATGATATATCTTTTTAAATATATTTTATTTATTTTGGTGTTTAGGTTTGTTGTTGTTGTTGTTGTTTTTGTTTGTTTTGTTTTGTACCATACATTTATTATCTCCAGCCCACCCAGACCATGTCATGGTTAAGAAGGTGACAATCATCAAGGCAGTTGAAAATATTGTTTTGTTTAATGACACCACTAGAGCACATTGATTTATTAATCATCAGCTATTGGATGTCAAATATTTGGTAATTAGACATATAGTCTTAAAGAGGAAACCTGCAACATTTTTCCATTAGTAGCAAGGGATCATTTGTATGCACCATCCGACAGACAGGATAGAACATAACACGCCCTTTGATATATCAGTTGTGTTGCACCGTCTCAAATGTAAGAAAGAAAGAAATGTTTTATTTAACGACACACTCAACACATTTGTTTTACTGTTATATGGCGTCAGACATATGGTTAAGGACCACACAGATTTTTTTGAGGAAACCCGCTGTCGCCACTCCATGGGCTACTCTTATGTCGATTAACAGCAAGGGATCTTTTATTTGCGCTTCCCACAGGCAGAATAGCACAGACCATGGTCTTTGTTGAACCAGATCACTGGTCGGTGCAAGTGGTTTACACCTATTGATTGACTGACTCAGGGTTTGGAGTCTGTATCTGGATTAAATATCCCATGCCTCGACTGGGATCTGAACCCAGTACCTACCAGCCTGTAAACCGATGGCCTAACCACGACGCCACTGAGGCCGGTAAAAACTGGATATAGTCTTCTGGTATGAATTGGGGCGGGACGTAGCTCAGTGGTATAGCCCAATGGGCCCACTGCCTGGGATCGATCCTAGATCAACTGCACATCAAGCAAGTGCTTTGCCACTGGGCTACATTCCGCTTCCCCAGTCATTATGAGAGATTCTACACTACATTTCAATCCCATCATTTCAATCCCTTCATTTTAATCCCTTCATCTCAATCTCATCATTTCAATCACTTCCTACCTTTAATGATAAGACAACAAAGCCTCACTTTCATATGTGTAATGGACTCCAGTTTTTATTACTTTAAAATAAATACTAAAACCGCAGGACTAACATTATCCTGTGCAACATTAGTCAACAAGGAATATGCATGAAAAATCAATCATGTCTCACCCTGGCAATCATGCATATGTTAGAGAAATGTTTTACTTCTAAATACTCATACATTACAACACAAAAAAAATAATAATAATAAAACAATTTTTTTAAGAAAAGTGAAAGAGAAAATTGAAAACTCCACAGCAAAATAAATTCTACAAAAAATTGAAAACACTGCTGAAATCTCAACGTCATTGTCTACTGTCGTCGTTAATTGCCAGGGTTAATATCTTCCCATTCAACACCAGTGCATGTGCATACACGCAATGTTCAATCAACATATAATTTAAGTAGTATGACAATTTACAGTCTAATCAAGTAACAGTGTACACAACAATTCAATATCAAGACACACTGTAGAAAACACATTCATATCAAAACATAATTTCTGTCGCTGAAATATGTTGTAAACAAAATTTGCAAATATTCAATGTTTAACAGTGAGTGTTCATGACTTATAATGTTACCTTACACGTATATCTGTATGTAACAGCTGTTTATTAGCTTTGTGTACAACAGTTGGTGAAATATCAAGGTACCCGGTATGGGAAAAAAAAAAGAGATTCAGAAATTGTATAAAGTTTTCTCACATATTAAAATTTTTTATTAAAAAGAAAAACAAAATTACAATAATTATTACATGAACTGCCAGGTTTGTTTCTGTTTCTTTTTGTTTTTTTGCTTATTTAAAAAAAAAAAAAATGTTTTATTAAAGGTGCATTTTCAAAGTTGTAAATATTCAATCATGCATTTAGACATTACTGGCCTCAGTGGTACAGTGGTTACGTCGGACTACAGGAAGGTAAGTATAGTGTTTGTAGCCCGGTACCGGATCCAACCCAGAGTTACTTTTTAAGAGCTCAATGGGTAGATGTAAGACCACTACACCTCTTCTCTCTCACTAACAACTAACCCACTGTGCTGGACAGACGTCCCAGACAGATGAAGTGTGTGCCCAGGATACTGTGCTTAAACCTTACTATAAGCACGAAAATAAGTTAATGAAATTATAGTGACAAATTGTTGTGCTTATATCCAATTATGGTTCAAGCATGCTGTCCTGGGTACACACCTCAGCTATTAGGACTGTCTGTCGAGGACTCTGGGTTAGTGGTTAATGAGAGAGAACAGGGTGTAGTGGTCTTACACCTACCCACTGAGTTGTTAAACTTGCTCTGGATGTGAAACCAGCATCTACCAGCCTAAAGTCCAAAAGGCTGGTACATGTGTAGTTGTAATTGTCATATTTTGTTATTTACAATTCCACATAAAATATTTCCGTAATTAATAGAACAATATCTAAATTGAATTGTTGCTGAAAACTATAAAGTGCATAGAAAATCTTCATTGCATATTTATTAAAACACCAGCTGATTTAGTCAAAAAGAAGCAAGTGAATAAATGAATACCGTATACAAATATTAAAATTAAAACACTGATTTGCATTTTAACGATGTTATAATCGTTTAAGAAAATTGAATATTAAATAATATGGATCATTATGCAACTTTGAAACTGCCTCTTTAAACCTATTATATGGTGATTACTTTTGGAAACTGAATAGCAAAAAAGGTATGCAAAGCAGAACACTGATATTTTGCACACAATCATTTTGATGTATGGCTTACCGTTAAAACTGTGCATGACGCAACATGTAATGTACAAATTACTATATCTACTAACCATCTACTATACACACTACAAATTACAATTACACATTTTCAAACAGCCAATTAATTTTTTTCCTTGGAAAAAAATACTTCTTTATTTCTTTGAATGTTATTTTTACTATTAACTGACTTTCCGAGAAAGCCGACAGCAGTCATGTGAACAATTTCTCCGTGGAAGTGCTTTAAGAGGAAAAATTAACATGTTAGGGTCAAAAATAAGACTTATATACTAAATATACAGAACTTCACATATGTTGTTTTCGCTTCCTATTTATTGCATGATCTTAATTTGTGCAAGAATATATACCAAGAGTGGTATGTTCTTTCAGAAAGTAAATGAGTACAATAAATAGGAAGCAAAAACAACATATTATGTGAAGTTCTGTATTTATTACATACCTTCTTTTATGTTTTACAAAAATGGTTTTTAATTTAACGTCATAACAACACTTTCTTAAATCTATGACCAAAACTCCTTTCGTGGATTTACTTAACGTTAAGAATCATACTCTGCAGCAGCCTTATGTAATATTTCAAATACGATGAGACGTCATTCGTAAATCATACATGATGTCAGTAACTGCAGTAAAAAGAAAAAGGGAATTTCCCATTTAAAAGTTTCGGTCCACATTGCACATATGTGCGATACAAAATAAATTTATCACATGGTTACAAAATGTCTTTATCATTATAGTAAGATTGAATAGGTATGTACTAAAGAAGTGTATTTCACTGTGTAACCAAAAACTACATGTATGGGCTGTATGAAAAGAAAATGGTTCTGCATTGCAAACATTTTCTGCTATTCCACTTCAAAAACTGGGAAAAAAATTTCAAATCACCCAACATATATGTATCACAAACAAGCTTTTACTGTGTGGTTAAATGGTAAAATCAATTTTGATTTTTAACACATTTGGCACTAATAACATAATATGACCATTGATAAATTTTCGACTAATAAATGTATGTAGAAAATAAAACAAGGGTCTGTCAAACAATACTTTAGGGTACTATTTGATCAGTATGTTACATGCTAACAGCAACAATGTATAGAATAAAGTAAAACACCTGCATTAACTTTTAAATGACTTAACCTTTATATCGGCTCACCAGCGACGGATCCAGAAAGTCCATTGGGGTGGGGTGGGGTGGGGTGGGTGGGTGGGAGGGGGCCAATAACATGCAGTGGAATGCCAAATGAACATTGGGGGAGGTTTGAGGGGGATAAAAATTAATATATAATAACATTATAACTACCGGTATCACCAAAACTAAAAAAATTTTGGGGGGATGCGGACCCTTAGTGCCCCCTAGATCCACCTCTGCTCAAATTCATGAAGCTGGCATGAGTACTGTGACTTCATAAATAGTCATACCAAATACAAAAGCCATCCATTAAACAATGTTATTGGCACACAATATTTGATTTCCTTAATGCACATCAATATGCACTGTGTGCTTTAAACACTGGCAGCATAAAGTGCATCAAAATGAACGAATGTCTTTGATGTGCATATACCAAGTAGGGTTGTGATATAAGGGTCTATTCAAATTTTACGTAACACTATTTTTGTCAAAATTAAACACCCTCCCTGTCCCCTGTAATGCTCCATAATGCTAGACCACACACACAGCCACATACATTTCATTCTGAATCAAAAATAATATTGGTAGTAAATCTTAAGGCAGAGATGAATTTTACTTGTAGAATGTAGGAAATTACTTTTCAAGACATCTATTTTTCAAAATATCTACTTACTTTCACCGTGGCTGACACCCCACCCCCAAATATTACATCATGCTTGGAAACACCCTCTCTTTCCATTTACAAAAAGGTTATGCCATGTATATAATTTAATTTTGATGTACTGGTTTGTGATTTGGGAAAGCACAGATACATATTTCAACTCGATTTATAACCTTATTGTGTGTGTATGTCTAGCTATTGCACAGAAAATCTTCGTTGCAATACAATAAACATTGTCCCTGACAGAATGTTCATAAAAAAAAAGTTTTTTTTGGTAATAAATAGTGTTACATAACATAATGCTGTTAAATATTCCCCTCGAGCATTATGTAATATTTGAACAACCCTAACAAGATTGACTTGTTATCTGGGGCTTTCTAGTTGTTTCCATATGACTTGATGTCATAACTGGAACCAAATCAAACTACATTTTTCACTGACCATTGACATACCAAGAAATACAACCAAAAGGAAATGGAAATGAATTTCAACTTTGACATACGAATGTGAAATGGGTTTGAAGCAAACTGAAGTGTTTCATAACCAGAGCAGACGTAGCCTAGTAGTCAAGTGATTGCTTGATGAGTGGTCGGTCTGGGATCAATCCCCATTGGTAGACTCATTAGGCTATTTCTCATCACAGCCAGTGCACCACGACTGGTATATCTAAGGCTGTAATATGTGCTACCTTATTGGTGGGATGGTGCATATAAAAGATCCCTTGCTACTAATGGAAAAACCGGCCTTGGTGGCCTAGTGGTTAAGTCGCCGGACAACAGGCTGGTAGGTACTGGGTTCGCAGCCCGGTACCGGCACCCACCCAGAGCGAGTTTTTAAGGACTCATTGGGTAGGTGTATGGCCGCTACAATAGGTCAATACTATCATTATAACAGCTACTTAAGAGTTGTCAATATTCAGAAATGCATTTCTAGGTGTTTTAATGAAAATAAATTTAATATTTCAGTGATTTTGAGGTGAGATATTTTGAGGTCAGTATGTTTATACTTAATTTGGGCATGATTATTTTGGGCATCTTTATTTTGGGCACAATGTTTATCGCCTCGACTTTAATGCAATCTAAAGCCCTGGGGACCTTTCTACAAACTTCAACCCCCCCCCCCCACCACAATCATAAATTCATTAAACATTAAACAAAAGAACAGAAAAAGACTGCTTAATGTTCTCCTAGGGTTGTTATTGCTGTTCTTCAAACTTTATATTGAAAGGCACTTAAAAATACAAGAAAAATTATCAGGCTATGGTGTTAAATATACAAGACATTCATTTGGCATTACACAGATACAAGAGTGGATAATATTTATTTGTTTTAGACATGATACACTAGTAATTAGATGAAACTGGTTGTGTTACTTGTGAACACTTGACTGATGTGTAACAGTCTATTTTGGAATAAGCGCTTGGTAATTGGTTTATTTTTAAACATCTTTATCACTATACACGGACTTGATTAGAAAAACATAAAAGCATGCACACATTGAACATTCATCAATAACTAATAATTCAAGTATTTACATAAATAACAGCATTCTATTTTTAAAAAATTAAAATTTATCATGAGCAACAAATGTACATTAATATGATTGCACATTTTGAGAGGTTAGAATTTTACAAAACATAATTCATTATATATTAATTTTTTCAAGTTCAACAATTTGAACACTATTATTTAAACAATAGTGTAAGACTCTCCATGACAAACATGTAATACAGTATTATATTTATTACGTATTGGAATACTTTTAATAAGCCAATGTGTATTTTCATGCTGGGGTGCTGTTAAACATTTAGTTTTAATAAGATAAAATATCTATTAAAGCAACAAAGCAGATCCATTTGAATGATGCTTGAAATATTTGCAAACTCATTCTTGAAAAATGTAATAATCCATAAAATCATTACATTCCATCAATATGTACTAAGGCCAACTAGTATAGTATAATAGGTGGTTTACTGCAACCCAACTAACCCACAACACTGCAAATACACGTAGCTTTCTCTTTCACCAATTTTTCTACCGGCCTCGGTGGCATCGTGGTTAGGCCAACGGTCTACAGGCTTGGAAGTACTGGGTTCGGATCCAGTCGAGGCATAGGATTTTTAATCAAGATACTGACTCCAAACTCTGAGTGAGTGCTCCGCTAGGCTCAATGGGTAGGTGTAAACCACTTGCACCGACCAGTGATCCATAACTGGTTTAACAAAGGCCATGGTTTGTGCTATCCTGCCTGCCTGTGGGAAGTGCAAATAAAAGATCCTGCTGCTGCTAATAGGAAAGAGTAGCCCATGAATTTGTGTGGTCTTTAACCATATGTCTGACGCCATATAACTGTAAATAAAATGTGTTGAGGAGTCGTTAAATAAAACATTTCTTTCTTTCTTTCTTTCCAATTTTTCTAATCAATAAAGCATATTTGTATATATGAATATTTATGTATGTATGTTTGTATGCTGCTACGGCCATTTTCACGAGAGTTCAGTTGGAAAAGTGATGGATTATCATACCTGGAGTCACTGGGTCAAACCCACTTACTGGAGGTTAAGTTATTTCTTACAGACACAAAAAATGTTACCTATGGCTTCAAAAATGGTTGGTCATGTTACAGTAAAGACCGAGTTAAGGCCATTCAATAACTATTTATGTAATGCAAAATTTGGCATTTCTAATACCTGCTCCCCCAGTAATATTTTATAAAGCCAGGATAACTGCCTTCTAACATTCTGCATGTTTGTCAACACTCCCTCTAATTCCCTGTCACAATGAAGTACAATGTACTTTGACCAACTATTGGATTTTAGAGTATTTTTCTTTTGTTTTTCTTTGGTAATAATTTAAAAAAAAACATTTAATTTTTTTTTTTATTATAGTCATAATTGAGTGCATTTTACTTTATGAAACATTGTTTTGAAAATATTATATAAATCTTGACAAATCCCTTTTCCTCCCCACAATTCCTGGTAAAGCACTCCATGACACCCACCTTTTTCTACAGAGCAATTTACATACTTGCTAAACTAAAAAGTACGTAAAAGAGACATTTATTAATGGATCAACGAAATGATTGAATGAATGAATGTCTAATGACACCCCTGCACAAAGAACACAATGGCTACTGGGTGCCAAACAAAGGCATGTACGAATTCAATTACAAGACTAGATTAGTGAACAATATTCATTCATATATATTTTTTATTCAATACTGTTAGCACAGAGAATTAGAATAGTTTCATATATTACATATTATTTGGCATGTATGTTTTGGTACTATATTTAAATTCAATTAAATCACATTAGTGATGTCATTCTATTGTTGTAACGCTCCATTATTTTTCAGGAATGGAGCACTAACCATTCAGCTGACTAGCTAAATGGCTAATACAGATCAATACGAGTAAATTAAAAATATGCTGTTACAACTTGCTAGTTAAAATGTGATTTAAGTAGGGGAATAGCCTCGTAATTCTCCATTCCTTAAAACCAATGGGCCTCAACCCCTACAAGGTCTCGGCTCCATTATTTTTAAGGAATGGAGAGTTACTTGGCCATTCCCCTCTACGAGAAACCACTCTATAAGTCAGCCAACAAAGGTTTGTAATTAGTGGTTGAAATACTGCCGTCATCACCACTGACCAGGCAATTATTTTGCATTTAAACTTTATAATTATGATTGGTCCAAAAAGTTTTGGTTCGCAGAATTTGCTGCTTGCAGATCGAATGTCTGGCAAATATTTCAGCCAATTTCGACCCCTGGCAATATGGAAAAAAATCTACCTCAAAATGTTAGTCAAGGTGATCTGACGATCAATTAGTCAATCCTCTCTTTAAAGGTTCCCCATTGGACTAAGAGAACATATTCCTTGTAAGGAGGTAGTCTTTATACAAGGTAAAAATAGGTGGGTGTTATACAAGGTTTCTTTTATACCAAGTCAAACGAAATGACTTCATATTAAAGCTGTACATCTCACTAAAACTTACGTCATATCAACTGTTCATTAGATCTGAAAATGTTGTCACTTTCCATTTCTTATAATAATTGCTAGAGTCAAAGCACAATTAGTATTTAACTCAGAATATAAGCTTAGAATTCCACTGAATATACCATAACCATTATTAAAACCATTTGGTGAAGACAACCCTGCTACTGATACCAGCAATTAAGTTCAGTCATTTTGACGATCAAATTAAATTAGTCAACTGACATTATTGGTTATTTCTGTGATATTAGGTTTACTAAATGCATATTTCAAGGCTATTAATGAAGAATGGGGTGGGGGGAAAGGAAGCCCCCAGCCCCAACATTTATAAACAAAAGTGTGTCAAAACAGTTTGCATATACATTCCAATATCAAGGTTCTTAAATATTAAAGACACTGACACCAGTTATCGTGAAGTGTAAAATAGTTTCACCTATTAATGTTACTGCTTTCTGTGACCAATTAATTACACATTACTTACAATTTCTTGTTTAAATTAACTTCTTTTTTTGTGTGTGAATCCAATGTGTTTCTGGTCATCGTAGGCCAACTCCAAATGTAAATTTTATGCAAAACAGAAGTTACATACATTGGAAACTAGAATCAGTGACTTTAATTTTTAGAGATGTTACACAACAATAATCCAGCCAACAAAAATACCAACAAAACAAGAACTACACACCAAGAGGATTTTAAATATTACAAACTGTATATAACAATTCCAATAAATAACAAAGCCATGAAACTGAAGTAAAGTCACAAAAGAGAATTCATACTGTAAATAAAAACTGAGCATTCAAATTGTTTCTGATGAGGATAAAACAATGTTAAAGAGCAGTGTTGTAATTTTTGTGTTGAAAAAATAGAAATCAAGTTAGGGACCAAACTGTATCATTTCTCTTCTTTTTTTTATCATCAATACTTAATCTGACCTCTCACCATGTGTATTCCCTCCCTCTTCTCCCCCTCCCACCATGCCCATAACCTGGTTTGAACTTCCCAACAGCCAATCAAATGTCAAGGCACATGGCCACCTCTTCCTTCTTTTTCCTGACAATACAATACAGACAATGTACTGTTAAACTCTCTTAAACTGGACACCCTCGGTACAAAGTAAAAAGTCCCATTTTAAGAAATATCTGGTTTAGAGAGGTTCTCTTCTGTAGAGATATTTAAAAATGAAAAACGTCCAGTTTTGTGGGAATTTTGGTTTACAGAGGGTCCGGTTTTGAGTGGTTTCACTGTAAATTGGTCTTCACAAATACTTGTGTTTTCATATGAACATTCTCAAAACCGGTAGTTCTATCTTGAATATTTAAAACTAATAACATCACAAGTGATGATGAATTGTCAAGAAACATACAGCAAATCTCAACCATTCTTAGGTATGACTGAAATTTTGTTTTGTCTGTGGAATGACATCAAACAGGGATTGAATTCCAGCAATACCAAGGTGCACAGTTCTGTTTTGTAGTCCCATATTACAATGGAAAGAAAAGAATGTTCATTAACCTACACATTATTTAATCTGCGACTAGAAGGTATCACAACAAATGGCTATTATAACACTTGGTCTTGACATTGAGAAAAGAAACTGTCATCATATAATCTGCTCTGATGAATTAGCAGCAAGTGGTACTTAGTGTGCACTTTCCCACACTGGACAGTACCTACCAAGACCTTTGATATACATGGAGCACAGGCTGAAATGGAAATTGAGCCAATGGATTCATCAAGGGTGATAGATTTTACAGCCCACTGCACATGAAGCAATTATCCTAACTCTGAGATACGTATTGTTTCCGCACATAAAAGTGATAACACTGCTGCTTTGCTATTCTTCTCACTGATTAAGTATGGTACTGAAGGAAAATATTGTTTTCAACAACACTGGTGGCAAACGTCTTCTTACAGTATGAATATGTACACTATGTGACGATAAAAATGACTGTGCCTGCATGAAAGCTACAACATACTTTTTATTCCTCTTGCTTAACTTGTCATCCTCATCATGTAAAGAGAAAACAATATACATTTTGATATATTTTTGCCATTTTCTCCTCTTTTTTGTTAAGGAATTCTGTGTGTGTGTGTGTGTGTTTTATGTAATTCTGTAGTTTCATGGAGAAGTACCCAGTCGTCCTCATCATATAAATCGAAAACAATATACATTTTGATATATTTTTTATGTCATTTTCTCCTTTTGTTAAGGGATTCTGTGAGTGTGTGTTTGTATATATGTATATGTATGTGTATGTGTATGTGTATGTGTATGTGTATGTGTATGTGTATGTGTATGTGTATGTGTATGTGTATGTGTATTTGTATTGGTATGCGTTTTTCATGGAATTCTGCAGTTTTATGGAGATGTAACCTGACTGTGCATTTGTGATGGTTTGCTTCTGATCCCATTCGAATATCTTAACATCTGTGTATATACATTTGTGATGGGTTTAAAAAAAAAAAAAAAAAAAATTAAGTAAGAAAACAATACTAGTAATATACAATATTCCCGTTTCATATTGAATCAACTCAGTATTCACTTCAAAGTGGAATAAAATAATGCTTTGCTATGAAAATAATTCTGGAAAAATCATAAACAGTAATATTGCCTTCAAGTTGGTATTTCAGAAATGTATGCTTGAGACCGTATTTCAAACGTTTGTGCTCGAGTATCTGCATAATGAATGATTCAACAGTTGCCACAGGATTCTAGTCACTCGTATAGCTGCCTTGATATGAAGGTGCTCCTTCTTTTACAATTATAGTCTGGTCACTCTTAGCAACAGTACTTAACATAGACCCATCCTTTGCTTTCAAGTCTGAAAAAGAAAGAAGAAAAGTTTCATTAAATATTTTATAAAAAATTGAAGACACAAAAACGGGAGAAAACTTGAGGTGTTTTCTCTTTTATGGATACATTACCTGTCCTCAAACAAGTGCACCCCCCCACTATGGTTAGTAGTCTGGTCTGAACAACTCAAAAGCCAATGGGATGGCCTATATTCTTCTACTGTATGCTTCCTCTAGTTCCGATCACTTTCATCTTTTTCTCTTCACAATCAGGTCCGGATGTTTTTTTATTTGGCTATGCTTTTGGTGTCAATTGTTTTTTTTCTTTTCCGTTTTGCATTTGTGTGTATTGTGGTGAAATATCTTCCTTCAGTATATTACTTTCTTATCGAAGTTTCTTTTGGCGTTTTCACTTCACTAAACAAGTGTTATTTTCCAAATTGATTTGGATAACAACTTTTTGTTTACCGGCTATGTTTATTTCATGGTTGTTTTCTTCCTATTTTACAAAATGAAAATATTTATCATGTTTGAGGACAGGTAATGTCAAAAAGAAAACATATGATAAATAGATAAAAGAATTAGAACAAAAAACACATATAGAAGACATGATAGGCTATTGTAAATACTCACAAAATACATTACCAGTATGCATGAAAAAAAGTGTATGTGGAAAATATGCTCAAAATATTTTCAGATTGAGTCATGATAAAATTTCCATTAGAAATTGTTTAAATTTTCCTATTTTTGATGAAAAATGTACTGTAGATCAAAATGAATTTGTCAAAGAAAAATTAAATATACATAAAAATTATTAATCAAAACTATGTGATATACACTGGTTAAAAATTATATTCTGTATATTTGTCAAACATGAAAACTTAACCTATTTAAATTTAACTTTAAACCTGAAATATATGTACATGTATTAGTAAAACTTTGTGAAAAAGAACACATAAGCTACATCTAATAAAGAACAAAAGTGCTTCATGCAAGTGCCATGCTTGTACTTTTAAAAACAGATAAGGAACTGTAATTTAAAATGCATATAACATGCATACCAACATGCAAACTGTAAAGGTGACATTAAAAAAGCCACACATTTTACCCCAGCATGCATTAAGTTTTAAATTAGTATAATGAACAAAGACATATTAAAATATTTTGAATACATGAATATGCAAAAAAATTCTTTCAGTTTATATAACATTGAGCTACTTAAAATTGCAACCTATTCTCCTGTTATTAACCACCTAATGGCATATTTAATTTATATTATTTTTCATTTCAAATAATTTTAGTGCATGACTCTAATTAAGGTTCAAGCATGCTATTCTGGGCACACACCTCAGCTATCTTGTCCGTCTGTCCAGGACAGTAAGTCTGGGGTTAGTGGTTACACCTATACTTGAGTCATTAAAACTTGCTCTGGGTGGGAGTCGGTACCGGGATGAGAACCCTGTACCTACCAGCCTTATCTCCGACGGCTAAACCACAACATCACTGAGGCCGGTATACATTTCTATCTGCTGCTGACCCAATTTTTGTCTGATCCTAAGACTAGCTACACTGTTTCTAAGTGAACTCGACAGGATGAAAAGAACAACCATTTATTTATCGCCACCCAGCAAACTGGGGAAGGGATTAGATAATATGTAGTTCAGTGGCAGAGCACTCATTTGAATTGCCATGTTTTATCATATCGATGACTCTCAGTAGAACCATTATTTATTACCCTCGACCCAACTAATGCTACATGACAGATGTTATTAAAAAATCTGTATGTGCTGTCCTGTGTATGGAAAAGTACACATAAAAGATCCCTTTTTCTTGTTTGTTAGGGATAGTCTATGTTGCAGCAATGTGCTTCCTAACTTACTGCATGTATTGAGACAATATATCAAAGTCACCAGATGTTAGAAGCCAAACAATCATAGTTTAAAATATGCTAAA
The DNA here is from genome assembly GCA_016106625.1 of Dracogyra subfuscus. Taxonomy (NCBI): domain Eukaryota; kingdom Metazoa; phylum Mollusca; class Gastropoda; order Neomphalida; family Peltospiridae; genus Dracogyra; species Dracogyra subfuscus. The sequence goes on from JAECMU010085929.1 coordinate 16,937, forward strand.
GTGTCATTAAATAAAAAACATTTCCTCTCTTTTCCCAGCAAGCTAATTGATCACCAACATGTGTTATAGCTGATGGGAAAACAAAATCCAAACAGATGCCACACCACCACCCCAAAAACAAACACAACCACAGCATAAATTCTGTTTAACTAGGCATAGCAAACCTAATTTGATTAAGACAAATAAAATGCAACGAAATAAACGCTAAGCAAACATGCCATTATATTTGCATTTTGGCAGATCTATATATTAATGGATATCCTCATCATTCAATTTTAGATAATATGTTAGCAATCTGTCAAATGGCAGCTCTATATCAGAGTAGCTATTAAGTGCCATACCTGCCAGTTGTAATAATATTTTTTATATTGTATGAAGTATTTGAGCTGAACCTGTGCTTACAAAATTTTAAAGTCCAGGGACCCAACATTTAAGCAGTCTCCATTCTTTAACTACATGCTCTTTGTGTAGACTACACTTTATTAAAGAAAGCCTGGGTCAGCATGAAGTACTATTTGTACCTTGTTAATGGAAAAGTCATAGCCTGCCATATCTAAATAAAATATAAATAAATATAATGTTATTCTGAAATTCATAAAACTTCAAATAACAAACATCTAATAATTCAAGGACTAACATTGACTGTAATTAACACTTTTCTAAAAGTTAAAAAGGCTGCAAAAAGAAAAAGAAGGCAAACATAGCAAACTACAAAACGTGCTGTTAAAGAAAACAAAAAGCATAAAAATCAAATCATAATTTCTACAAATGACAGCTTTGAACACAGCTGGTCAAAAGTAAGCTATCAAAGTTACCGTATTCACTTTATAACATCAGGGCATGTGCTCTTAAAAGTCTAAAATTCCAGATTTTAAGTTATAATAGTCACAAGCCTTTATCTATATACTTTTTGCTACAGATAATAAAGCTTTGACTGTAAACTTTTATAAGTTTTATAAGCACAGTGCCAGATGTTATAAAAATAACTCAGATCAAATATCTGAGAACTTACTTTTGTCAGCTACTATAGAACAAACATAAACTGATTCTGTAGCATTCTGCATTTAATAAAACTATTAAAATCAGATTTACTTTCCTCTGAACTCTAATCAGATAAATCAGTTCTTAATTGCCATTGTTACAACATGGATAAATTATTAAATATAATATGAACATTACTGTATTTAAATAAATAAAATATATATACTAAATAATATTAGACAGTTATTCAGATAAATTATAAGAATATTCTTCCTTTGCCAAAAACAATTATTGTTCATTCTATTTGTGTTCAAAACGGTGACTACAGCTAATGAGAGAGAGAAGTCAGCCCACAGACAACATCCTAGTGTATAAAAAATACAAGTAACAGTCAAACCAGGTCAAGCAATCACTTATTTTACCTGTCTTAAAGATATACCTTTCTAGTCTTAAAAGACACATTCACTATCTTTCCAAATATCTTAACTACTGCAAAGGTCACTTTTCTATTCCCAAGGTCTTAAAGGGCTGTTTTACTATTCTCCAAAATATCTTGTCTTTAGGACAAAATGTCTTTATTATCTCAACTAAAAAGACCACTTTTTTATTCATCAAAAATTCATATGTGACCGTGTACAGATGAGGCATGTTCAGATATCACTACAGAATGCAAAAACATTCTGAAAATGTCTGAAAAGATGTTCTGTCAAATTTTCATGTGGAACGTGTTCGAGCATTAATATATAATGAACAAAAAAAGAAACTTCTGATTTGTACATATAGTATTTGTTGGGTTAAAGAATTCATTGTGTAATAAAATTATATAGGTAGCATTAGTCTTGAGCTGTATTATTAGGATTCATGAATTTTATCTATTATTTTTGCATTGTTAATCATCGACAATGTGAAATTCAATTTGCATGTGCATGCATGGTTCGACATTTCCCGTGTAGTATTCGGTCAATTTGTTTTACTTGTTTCACTGACACTGTTGTCAAGTGAATGAAAACACTTCAAAATTTGTAAAAACAAGTATGTTTTTCTTGCATCGTAGCATCCAATAATTTACGCGAATGGCCGATTGGCATGCTTGATGCTGGCATGTCAACAGAAGACGTTGCAAGGCATGTTGGGAGTTCTAGTCGAGTGATACAAAATTTATGTGTAAGATTTCAAAGGACAGGAAGAACCAATGACTTGCCACATCGTGGACATCAGCGTCTTACAACGCATGGTCAAGACCGCTATATCAAGAACACGCATTTGCGCAGTCAATTCTAAACTGCCACTGCTACTGCTGCTAACACACCTGGGCTTCATAATAACTGAATCAGTGAGCAAACTGTTCGTAATTGTCTGTGGGAGAACAGTTTACATGCATGACATTCCTACGTCGGATGCATTTTAACGCAACCTTATTGTCTCACGGCGACGCTGGAATACAGGGTTTTTTTCTGGATGAATCCAGAGTTTCTTTACAATGTGATGATGGCAGGGTGCACATCTACCGTAGGAGAAATGAATGCTATGCTGACTGTTGTATTCTTGAACTGCATTTGTCTTTTTTAACCTTCACAAGATACAGTTGATATCTTAAGACAGTATATAATTCTCTATATAAACTGACGTTCAAAAGAAAGTATACCAATTATTTTTATTAGATAGGTTAGATAGGTTCCAGTATTGTTCGTTATAATGCAATCAATGACAAATAGTAGACAAAATGAGTTTATACTTTCAAAATATAACATTTGCATTAACTTGAGTTTTGTGTTGTTTTTAATACTTTAAAAAAATAATTGGTATACTTTCTTTTGATCATTAGTTTATATGTAGTAGCCAACATATGACAACTGGCTATTCAAAAAATTGCTATTTTTTTAACATTTCCCATATTTCCTCATCTGTACATATTCACATATACCTGAGTATACAGTCTTAAAGAGCCACTTCACTATTCTACCAAACATGTTAACTGTAAGCTTCATGTTTCACTACTCCCCTGTGTGACAGCTTAACGGAGGTTTCACTGTATGGAGTTAGTAATAACAAGTGAAAGTGTGTGTACTTCAACTGGCTGTTCATATGAACTCCTGGAGCGATCGTTCTACCTGAGCTTCAAGTGCTTCGTTGCTGTCTGACAGGTCAGGACCTTTAAACAGATGGTTTAATTAGAAACGTATGTCATTCAAATGTGAAATAACTCAAACCCATGGACATAAAAGTCAAAACATCATAATTCAAATGGTATATATATATATACAGTGAAACTCCTCTAAACTTTGGGAAAAAGTAAAAAGTCTGGAATTAAGAGGTATCCAGTTTAGAAAGGTTCTCTTAAAAAGGGACCATGAAAAACATCATGTTTTGAAGGAATTCCAGTTTACAGAGGGTCTGGTTTTGAGAGGTTTCACTGTATA
>JAECMU010085929.1:20360-30553 GCA_016106625.1 Dracogyra subfuscus
ATATATCTTAATGTAATCCATAAAATCAGTCTTTGCCAGTGAAGGCGAGTGATCACTCATGCTCCCCTCCACACTCGCTGGGAAAGTTTTAGGAGTGACAAATTGTTCGCTTTACTATAAAAAAAATCTTTGACACTTCATGTGATTGCTTGCCGAGCACTATTTCAGGAGAGAGTGATCTTCAGCTCGCCTTGATTTTGCTCATGGTGAAGACTGAGAAATTAAAAGTAAAACAAAAAAAACCTTCCTTAAATGATTTTCAGCTTTATGAACTTTGAAAATTTGACTTACAAGCTTTTGACTTTTAGCTGACAAACTGATCCTATATATGAAAAACATTTGAGATTATTTAGGAATAATGTTTGCAAATACACTAACATATAATTTGTATTCTTCACTAAAAGAGTAACAATGATTGACAAATTAAACCAAATTCTTTGATATCCGGCTGCATAGTTAAATGTTGATCTGTCGTACAGACCAATTATTACAGATGATCAATATGGACATTATGGCTGATCCCGAACACAAAGTATTATAAAATAATGTTAAAAATTCACCAATACCTTTAGCAAGGTCTTCAGCCTTCTTTCTGTCTCCTTCTATAAATAGGGCCGTGGCCAGAAATGCTCCCCCTCCAATAACACAGACAAACGGTGTTGAGTACAGGGCGTACTGCAGCGTAACAAACTTGACAAACGCACTCTTGGGTGAACTATTGAAGTATACTGCCACAGCATCTGATACCTTTAAATATAAAATATATAAGAAAAGGAAAACAAATTAGTTTAATGACATTTCTCCATGTTTTAAAATATGGTTATTTTGACACTTGTGAGAGGAACAGATACAGAGAGATAGAAGGAAGAGGGAGAGATGGAAAGAGAAAGAGACAGACAAGACAGACAGAGAGGGGGGCTGGAGGGAGACAGAAAGAGGCTAATCCCACAGAAAATGCAGCAAGGGATCTTTGATATGCACCATCCAACAGACAAGACAGTACATACCATGATTTTTGATATTCCCATTTATTCTTCTTTTATTCTTCCACAAACATGTATAATACTGAGAATCCCATACTAACTCTAAGAACTCTACATCAATTTTGAGATAACAAAAATTACCTCCACTTAAAAGAGTTTAATTGCCATATGAAAGAAACACACTTACTTGTCCAATTAGATATGGACTCCCAGCATCCCCAAATAAATGAGACATCAAAATCTGGAATGCTTCAGCTAAAGATCGTCTTGTTGGTATAACAACATACTGAAATATAATGGTGAAAGCAAACATTTTCTAGGTGTTCTTTATCTTTAAAAGCAAGAGACTATTTGAGAATAGTATGCATGATATACTGCATGCAGTGATGTGTATAATTTAAGCATGAACAGTGAGTGGTAGGGACAGCAGCAATAGCCACTAAAAATCACCACAAAGTTTGTTTTGTTTAATGACACCACTAGAGCATATTAATTGATTAATCATATGCTATTGCAACAAACATTTGGTAATTTTGACAGTCTTAGATAAAATATGCCACATTTTTCCAACACAGGACAACACATACCACAGCCTTTGATATATCAGTCGTAGTGCACTGACTGGAATGAAAAATAGCCCAATATTATGGGCCCAACCGATGGAGATTGATCCCAAACCGATCACCACCCTGAAAATCACCATCTACAGCCTATTAATAAATATTGTGTGTTGTGAACAGACTTCATCCATGACCTTCAGCAGTGATCCGTAAGATTTAAAGCTAGAACTAAACGAGTGGACTCAAAGGTAAGCTAACAAATGTCCCATCAGATATACCACATGCCCTTGTATATTTTGTTGTTTTTATGCTATCATCGGATTTTGAAGCACCTGTCCGGTCGGGACAGATGAAATGGGGTATCCACGTGTCCCCAGTAAATTCTACCTGTCCCGGACAGGTGGACAATCCTTACTGTCGAGCCCTGTATTCTCATTATCAAATGTCCCTATTATTCAGTCCTCTTTGATGAGTTATTTCTCTTGCATTTCCCACTGAGAACAGGAAACACTTATTTTTGTAAAAGATAAACTGAATATAATTATATTTAATGTGGCAGAGTCATGGAAAAGGTCATAGCATTGTCAAAACAAGCTTTTGACTCTGCTTTATGTAGAGATACAATTGTTTATCAATTAGTGCTTTTGACATTATGATTTTACAAAATATTCATGTCTAAAATAGGTACATTGCAATGACAGTCAAACTTGATCTGTAACTGTTCACAATAAAAAATATATGCAAAATGTAAGCTCAATATCTAGAGGCTTAAATTTGTGGGAAAAAAGTCCAGAAAACCTTTTATGTGTAATATGGACAGACAGTTAACATATAGTCGCCTTCCAGTTGACCACTAGAGGATGAATAAAATGTACTTACCAATAACATATCAGCTACAATAGGCCAATTTAAACATAACATAACTTCTCCTAAAAATATTAAAACCTAAAAAGAAAAGAAAAAGGTTTTTCACCATTATAATTAACATGAAAACAAACACATAACAAGTTAAGAAAAGTTACGTTTTCTTACTATGATAAATGGTAAGATATGCAAACAAAATTTTAATAAGTAAATAGAATGTGGTGACATGTAGCACCAGAAGCAATTATAAAAATTTGACATTGAAATAAGTTGAGAAGTGTCATATCAGATTACATACCAAGTAAATCGAGAACAGTACTTTGTTCTCTATAAAATCTCAATAAACAAAAGCCTCACATCCTAAAAGTTGATAAAATGTGTGTTATTTAAATATCAGTATGATGAGATTAGTGATCTCAATGAATAACAAAATATCAATGTGTTTGTGAAAGGTTTTTATGGAATTATACTTACAATGTATAAGTTGTCATATATAGACATAAAATAAAATAAAATGAAAAACTGAATAAATAACTTAATATTTAATTTTAAAAAAAAACAAAAAAAAATATTTATAATATATAAATAAATTTACTAATATTAATACTTTTGATACAATCTGAAAAATACACATTTCTTAAGTGAACACATTTCAAGATGTCATTAAACCGTCTACAAAACTCACCCATGTGGCTGTTGTGTTATACTGGGATGTAAAGAGTGCTAGAAATAAAAATGGAACACAGGACAACATTCCAAATGCGCAAATCAGTGGGTCAGCGCGTGGATTCTTTCTTTTGTATCTCCGAGCTGTTTCAGCCCCAAGTGCTACACCAATCAAACCAGCTAACACTGTGAGCACACCGAATATTAACGACACTCTGTAACACAAAAATGAACAGTATTTTATTATCAATATATTTCAAACAAAACAGGTTCATTAAGGTTTTATTGAACTACATCAAGGAAGCCACAAAGCACTGTGAGGACACCAAATATTAACGATACTCTACAAGACAAAAGTATACAATTTAGTGAAACCCCTTAAAATCAGACCCTCAATAAACTGTAATGCCCTAAAAAAATCTTTAAAAATTAAAATCAGGTGTTTTTTATGGTCGCTTTTTAAATATCAGTACAGAATCTCTATAAACTGGACACATTTTTAAAACAAGACTTTTTACTTGGTCCCATGGGTGTCCTTTTTAAGGGATTTCACTGTATTTTATTATCAATACATTTCAAATTGATCAGTTTCCTAAAGATTTTATTACATAATTAATCTCATTTGACAAAAAACTAAAATATTTTTCTTTTTTCTTGTTGTATTATTCCTAAGGCAACAATTTGTTTTATTTATTTGTTGTACAAATTAGGGTCATCAATTTGTGAAAATAATATAATATTTCTTTGCCTGGCCTTATATGTTGTACACAACATATTTAAATGTATACAATATCAACTGTGCAATACTGAAAACAATAAAACCAAAAGAAATTGATACTGAACTTGAATTAATTCTTGAAGAGAAAAGGTTTCTGACAGGGAAATTAGCACAGATTCTTAACTTTTATTTTGATTAATAAAAAAGGTTTTACTTGTTTATTGCAACAGCTTAATGTAATTGATTGAGTATGGATGAATGGTTTATTAAATGATACAATATCAGTGGTGTAGGTTAAACCATCGGCAATAAGGCTGGTAGGTACAGAGTTTGCAGCTCAGTACCGGTCCCCACCTAGATCGAGTTTTAACGACTTAATGGGTATGTGTAAGAACACTACACCCTCTTCTTTCTCAATAACCACTAACAACTAACCCACTGTCCTGGACAGAGCCCAGATAGCTGAGGTGTGTGTCCATGACAGCATGTTTGAACCTTAATTGGATATAAGCATAAAAGTAAGTTAAAATGAAATGCAACATAACTCACGTAGACAAGCTTTGATTGTGGCCTTGTACTTTTATGGAGTTCAACATGAACGTGGGTGCCCAGAAAGCTAAAGCACCAGTCACGTAGGCAACACAAGTAAATCCCAGTGAGGACAAAATGAAACTTTTACTGCAGAAAAAAATAAAAAACACATTTGAAAAAATATATAAAATAAAACACATCTGAAAATGAAAATTCATTCACATTAGTATGTAGGTGACTCTAGCCAAATTACCCAACTTGATTTGATGTAAATCTACTGTACTATTCCTTTAAATGGTCTTCATCAGTACAATTAATGATAATATTAATATTAATACTCATGTCATAGGACTTTACGTGCACATTCAGAGCAAGCAGTTGTAGCGCACGCCTACTCATGTGTAAAACTTTATGAGTTAAGAATACTTAGAGCATGTTTAGAACCTGTACAAAAATTATGAAAAATAAAGATCAGGTGCAACAATAAATTTTCTATTTAAGAAAGTGAAAATACATAGATTAATCAAAATATTAAAATTGTCATTATATTTTAGAAATACCATAAACAAGGGAATGGCAAAAAATGAATGATGTTTTTTATGATTAACCTTCATTGTGAAAGTGTTGAAATAACTGTATTATGGTTAGTACGTAAATTAACCCACATACTGAAATAATAATCGGGAGTGTTTTCTTAGTTAATTGGTTATTTCTTTCCGCGGCCTGTACCTGTGGTTCCTGATTGGCAGACAATCCCCAAACAATATTTCTAGACACACTAAAATGACATGTGTGTTAACCGCACGAACATCCCTCTAATCATAATCGATCAACCGTCTTGGTTTACTATTGTAAGTAATTCTGTAAAACCCTTGATTAAGTAGACTTTATCATCTAAAATCACAAAACTGACCAATTATGTAGTCTCAAAGAAAAGAAAATTATCACTTTGGATTTAAAAAAGAAAGAAAAATACTATAACTCCATTTCATTCTATTGTTGCAAATTGAAATACATGTATATTTAGTTAAATAGTTTATTATATTATCAAGTCATTTATGTTGTTTTACAAGTCAGGTTCATGAAAGTGAAGAGCCTTGTTGGAAATTAGAGCATTTGTTTACACTGTGCATAGAACAGATTGATGGAGCTCACGTCACTTCGCCCTAAACTATACTACCATATGTCACAAAAACTAAACAAAATGGCTGCCCCCAGTTAGCAGGAATAATCATGTATTTTTATTAACTCTAAAACTCGCTAAGAGGAGTATGATCTCGCTAAGAGGATAACCAACTCGCTAAGAGGAGTTACAAATTATCTGTCCCTCATGAAAGAATATTGTAAAACCCTGTCCAGCGTATCGGGTTTACAATATTCATTCACTCAGGACAGATAATTCATAATTCCTTGTAGCTCGTTATTTATTCTCTAAAAGATCCACATAGTTCAAGATATTCAGGGAAATTAATATGATGGATAAATTAAAAAAATTTACACTCGTGTGTTAATCATACTGATTTTACGAAACTCATGTCAGGATTCATTTTATTACCCGTGCTCTCACAATACAAGAATGCTGACACTCGTTTCATAAAATCAGTACAACACACAAGCTCACATAATAATAGTCAAGAGTTTGAGAAATGCCCTCAGTGTTTTCATGGTGAGGTCTGGCTAACGACTAGGAAGACTAACTTGTGCAAAAGACTGACGAGATCCTTGGAGACGCTGGTGTTTCTCAGATGGGTGGCTCCATCAGACATTCCACGCTGGGGTTCTTTTAACACAATGAGGATCAGGATCACACAAATAATGCCCAGTGTAGGAGTAATCTGAAAAATGTGTCATTATTCATGTTATTTCTTATTCACAACTGTAAACATTTCCCAACAAACACACCAAGAATTTTGATTTTGTGAAGGAAAAAAAAGGTTTTTAACACATTTTTGTTGTTGCCTAATCACCCTCACTCCTTCATCATATAATAATAACAATAATAATTTAATAAAATCTGTATTAATAAAAGGTAGCTCAATTAGTTCTAGACTATTCTTACTAATAACAACAACAACATCATTATGTAGAAAAACTATAATTTTTCTAAGAAGTACATTGTGTATTTGAAACATTTTTTCTTAGATATAATTAAACTACTGGGTTTTATATTTTTTAACATCATTTTTGAAGTGCTCTATTTTTGGTCTAGGAGCTAACTGTTAAACATATTTCCATTATTAATGGAGTGAAGTTCATATTTTGATGACATTGGATTTAAATTATTAAATGGTTTGTATCAGGGGTGGGAAAAGCCATTTTTTCCTGGTCTGGGACCGATTCTCGATCTCTGAGACCGAATTTTTTTCTTCTTCAAATGTGTGTTTGCCGGTCCCACTTTTGTCATTCTTGTCAGTCCGAAGCACCTGTCCGTTTCTATTATAGGAACAAATTCCTATCCACCAATTGTATCATCCTGCATTTTGTGTATGACTTAAAATAATAATAAATAAATAAATAGTGGTCAAACTGACTGGTGTTTCAAACATCTGTGATTTTAAAGTCTGCCATAAGTGGGACCTACAATCAATCTACTGCCACTAGGCTAGACATTTGTCAAAGCCGCTGTACTGGTCACGAGATAAAACAGACGTTAACAATAACATCATGCTTGGTGAAAAAGCTAACACGGTATTACACTCCAATTAAAACAAAGGACCCAGAGTTTACAACTGGTCACAATCAACACATGTTAATGTCTGTGTACGGAGCTCTGTTGGGTCGAGTATCAGAGTCTGTGGCAAGAGGCTTTTGAGAAATACAAACTGCTTGAAATAGCATAACATACACTGCAATAATCTACAAATGTGTTTCTTTTTGACTGTTCAATGTAGTGAATCAAATAATTATAAAGGACTTTATTTTTTTCAAAAGTGAGAGTGAGCCGGAATAGCTAAACCGGCTATCTTTAGAGTTAGGAAAGGACAATTTTATTTTCCCCCACCCCTGGTTTGTATGTATATAAAAATGTGGGAAATTTTGAAAGGCTCCATATAGAAAACGGGCTCCGTGCTTCCATGAATCCCAGGTGGGAAGTGTAACATTATGTATATACATTACACCATTTTTACGATTCTGCTTTTTTAAAAACTTTTTTCCATGCTTATCACACACACCCAGCTATCTGGGCTGTCTATCCAGGACAGAGGTTAGTGGTTAGTGTAGTGGACTTACACCTACCCATTGAGCCCTTAAGAACTCACTCTGGTCTGGAGTCTCAAATTGTTTTTCCTAAGTTCATGGGCAATAACTTTGTCAAAACAAAAGAAAAATGGGATGAAAACATCTTTGACAGAGTTGTGGCCCCTTAATAAATTATTTAAAATCCCATGCCTCGACTGGGATCCGAACCCAGTACCTACTGATGGCCTAACCGCGACGCCACTTGGAGATGAAACCTCCTACTATCTAATATTAAATTTATACAGTAATATACAATGTCATGTAATCCATATTATTAAGCAACCATTTGCAAAATACTGTGAAACCTCTCAAAACCAGACCCTCTGTAAAATGGATGGTGTTCACAGTCCCATTTTAATAATCAATACAGAATTTAACCTCTCTGAAACCATATTATATGATATACATCTTAAAAGTGGACACTTTTCTTAGCCCCAACAGTATCCGGTTTAGTCAGGTTGTACTGTATATCTCATATACAGTATACCCTCGATTTATTGCCCCCCGATTTAACGCCAACCTCTCGTATCGCCAACTTTCTTCCTAGTACCGTTTGTTTTCTTGGTTAATTCCCTCTATTTAGCGCCACACTCACTATCCGCCAAACATGTTTTTGAACAAAATGCATTTTAGATGTTACAGTCCCCTCGATTGTATCGCCTGTGCTCCAATTAGCTGTAATCAAGTGGCTCGACAGGAGTACACTGGCCGTAATTAAGCTCTACAGAAGTTGTTACTTTTGTTATTGTCTAATGACTGACAACACCACAGTGTTACAGTTAGTTGTCAGTGCAGTGATTCCGCAATTCAAAGAAGTAGCGGTACAAGACAAAAAGCCGGTTTGATGATCACGTGACAATAAGGGATTTGATCGGTGCATTTATCAGGCCATTCTGCGTAAATGCGTAACATCAGTTGTTTTAGAACTAAGAAAGTATGACCCGCGTTTAATAAATAAAGAAACATCCTTTTTAACTGTTATTGTGTGTAAGCTGTATAAGCTGATGAGTTAGTTGCAAAGCTCAAAATGAATAAAGATTTGAAAATTGAAAAGCTTTTTTAAGAGCAGGGCCTCTATATGCGAGTTTCAGCGACCAAAACAGTTCTTCAGTTTATAGAAGGTAATCCACATTCAGTTGAGTCCGATGTAAATTCGATAATTTCTTTCCAAACGAGTGAACGAGTTAATTCTTCTGAGCACACAGCAGACAAATATTCTGGACTTTTTTTTTTAAAGGATTGACTTTTGACACTGTGCTATTCAGATTTTCTGGACTTTTTATCGTTTCACCGTACATGTTTACGTTTTTATATTTCAAATGTTCATTGCTGATTGACAAATTAAAATTAATGTTTAACTTGTTACCTTGTTTTTTCTGTTTTTGTTTATTGTCGTTTTAAACAAACTGTATGAAATTTAGATGTATCAAATGGAAAATATGTTTGGTGGCGCATACTTGGCACCCTCACTTTAATGCCAACTCGATATAACGCCAAAATCCCGTAGGTACCACAGTAGGCGGTAAATCGAGGTTATACTGTATATATATGTATATATACATATACATATATATACAGTGGGTTCCGCGTAATTGCATAGTCTCTGTGCAAATAGACTATTAGTCAATTATCCGATCTAGTCATTTACACGAAAGGCTGTAACTGGTTTCCTTAGTTGATATTGCACATTACGGCAATCTCGTAAAATAGCCTGATCATGTATGTATACAGTGGCTACATATCTTCGTTCAATTTAATACTAAACTGGTATCCATTGCATCGGAACGAAGTAGTGTAAACAGTGTACATTTGGCCAGGCTATTTTGCAAGATTACGCTTTGCTTAAACGTTACACTGTTTTCCTTTGCATATTGCACTATCTTCTGATTGAACAAACGGTTACATAATCCATCTGACAATTCAAACATAATAATAATACCAAATAGTCAGTTAGCGTAATAGCGATCTCGCGACCGGTAACAAATAGTATCATGCAGAATTCAGCGTAGGCCTTATATTTACTTATTTTAATAATCACAGTTATTAATTTTAACGGCATGCATTCAGCATGTATGCCAGCATTGTCTGGAAGATTAATAACATGTTATTTTTACTTCGTAAAATCTTCGAACCAAAGTAATAAAAACATCCCGACAATGCATGTCAATTTTAATACACGTGCCAGTTCAGGGCCGAAAGACGTGTAGGCTAGCTCTCTCAAGGACTGAGTTCAGCCAGACCGAGTGAAAAGAAAACGTTCGCTACACTGGTTTGTGCACTTCACGTTAAACCAAATGGACATGATGAACACCAATCAAATAGTTCGCGAACGTTAGGAAGAACGTTCGTTGGCTGAACTGAAGACAGCTCTTGGCGCAAATATATGTCACGCTTCAGTCAGCTGACACCCACGTGTCGACATTAAACAATATGATTACGCAAAAGTAAATCTTGATGTTAATTTGTAGAAAAACAAATAGTTGTTTGCATCAATGAATACCTAACTGCAGTTTTTGTTTATTCCTCTGTTTTTGTTAATTTTGTACCTATGGTCGAGAGCACGACTTTGCAGGTGTAATGGATTAGCAGTTGTTGATTACAGCTCTTAAATAATTAATTTTAAACTACAAC
>JAECMU010085977.1:0-25632 GCA_016106625.1 Dracogyra subfuscus
TCCCCACCATTCTCTAAAGATGTTTGTCGTTTTTTTATTCCCAAGCTTGGAGTATCAATGTAAATAATTCGAATTTTTTATTATTATAAAGGCATATTTTGAAAACAATATATAAGACAATATTAATTGGAATAAATACAAGTATATATATAGTATTAGTCTTTTTTTTAAATAAAACCCTGGTGTCCGGTTTCTACCACCTACATATTGGTTTTTTATGGGGGTTTTTTATGAGCTATACAGTTTCCTAATGCAGTGCTGGATTTCCTTGATCTATCATTTAAGACCATCACAATCAAAATGTAGCCCACTCCTTAATACAGGCTGGTTAGTACCACAGTAGAATAGTTAAGTGGCCTCATAATACAAATGGTTGCTTAACCAAGGTGACTCAGGAAATTTGTGATTAATTCACTTAACAAAGCTAGGGTAATTTTTATTCCCACCCCTACCCAGGATGTATGGATTATATTTGGTTCAGTTTTTGTCTTTTTGCATATTCATTTTTGTTTCATGAGTTGCTGGTTGATGACAAAATATGTGTTATACAGTCTGTAAATGTTGATGCATCAATATAATGGTGTTTTTATTTAGGTGTATTAGCTTCATGGCACACTATGGCAAAACTCTTGAAATGTAATTTGGGGTTTTCCTTAAGTATAATGAAGTAAATTTGATTCAGTTATTTGTCTTCTTCTTTTAAAGTTGAGTATTAGGGCAGTTAACAGTTTACACTAAACTTTTATTACAGATGACAGAGTTGTAAATATCTATTAAAAAAAAAGAAGAGTTAAACTAAAACTGAAGGAAATAAAATTGCTTAACCTCATGTTAAAATAAGTGTTACTTTATTTGTCTTTGCTACCAGTGGTGGTTCCAGTATGTTCTGGAGCTCATCTTCAGTGGGGCAGTATAAAGCACTGAACTGATGCACAGATTAATCCCCGTCAGTGGGCCCATTGGGCTATTTCTTGCTCCAGCCAGTATATGAAAGGCCGTAATATGTGCTATCCTGTCTATGGGATGGTGCATATAAAATATATCTTGCTCCTAATAAAAACTAGCAGGTTTCCTTTCTAAGACTATACATATGTTTGACATTATTGCACTCTAGTGGTGTCGTTAAAACAAAAAACAAAACTTTCCTCTTAAGACTATAGTAAATGTACCAAATGTTTGACATCCAGTAGCTAATGATTAGTTTTAATGACACTACTAGAGCACTTTGATTTATTAATAATCGGCTATCAATTACAAACATTTGGTCATTTCAACATGGTCTTAGGGAGGAAACTTGCTACATTTTTATGGGAACAGGCTAAAACGGAACCATTACCAAAATGGAACCATTTTTGTTGGCGAAAACGGAACCATTGTGTCTAGCAGATTTAAACAAATTTTAAAATCTTTAAAAAAAAATGGACAACATTTACAGCAGTTGCACTTGTAGCGGACTTACATGTCACAGACAAATGAATATCTTGTTAACTGTACGTCATAGTCTAATCAATTTCTATTGTGCCATTTTTCATTGGTTGTATGGCATTGTGACCTGGTCATCATCTAGCAGCAGCCAGTTGTATATCTTGAAATTGTTCAGACACATACATGTGTTAACAACAAAGCACAAAATAAAATAATGCATGGTGTTCTCACCAATGGGTGTGAAAGAAAATAGTACAGTTGACCAATCCAATCAGTTAGTATGTAAACAGAAATAAATAGTGTTTAAAACACAAATAATATGGTCTCAAATCAACTGTAAAGTTTGTGACGTGTGTGAAAATGCACCGTGCAGATCAATGAACGACTAATAAATAATTTCTTGAAAACAATGTGATTTTCCCTTCATTACCTTTAAACATATACCTTTGGCACATGAATTAGTTTTCTGAGTATATATAAATATTAATAACGAAATTGTGCAGACAAACACAGCTAAATAACATAAGTTATGAACATCGTAAACATTTGTATTATTTAAAAAATAACACCACACTTTTGGGGAAAAAAAGTGTTTTATTTCTCTCATTTTACAGTAACAGACCTCAAAATTAAAACACTCGGACATAAAACTGATGGAGACATACTCGGGGAAAAGAAGTAAGTTACAGTCATGTGACTGGAACAGAAATGGGTACACAGGAGAAGAATTTAGGCCATCCCATTGGCTGATGGGATGTTCGGACCAGTCTACTATCCGTAGGAAACATGCACTAGTTAGAAAACGGGTGATGTTGAAAAGAAAAACCTATTCAGGACATTTGCATTTTTGTTATTCCAAATTCTGAAGTAAAAATAAATCGAGAAATATTTCATACCCAAGTGGTAGACTTAATATTTTGATTTCCATTGTGATTTCCGAAGAATAATTGAATAAAAGTTGATAAACAAATCAACTACTGGGCATGCCTCATCGCTCCGATGGAACAAGCTCAGTAGGTGTTGTGTTTATCTACAGCTGCCTAACGAAAAGAATTTCTGTAAAGAAGAAAATCATGAACTCCACCATTGGTGAAACATTTCTAATTCAATGAACAATGAAAAATTGTGCTGTTATGAAGGCAAGAAAAATTCACAACATTTCCAACAAGAGAGAGAGAGATAAAAATCCATCAAGTTTGGAATAAACAATTTCTTTAAAAATCTTAAATTGGCTGACAAACTGTTTAGTATGAATTAAAGAGTTCATCGTCATATACCATGATACAGAGGTAATAAAAAACAGTCACATTAAGTAATCAAGTACATCTATATGCAGAATAACCTGCATAAACCACTTGGCTACTTAAAAAGTTAAATGTATCTTCATTTACAGCTGATAAGAAAATGCTTGGGTTTGATGCCAGTAAAATGTTCACAACATGATCTGATGAACACGACAACAGTGGGTGATTCATGACTGTTCCTGCTCAGGACTGGCAGATCTGCTTCGTGAGACTTTAGCAGACGATGCCCTCGATCTACTGCGTGATCTCGACCTGCCATTCTGTCCATCTTTAGCTGCCTCCGGGCTCTTCGACCGACTGGGAGATTTAGACTTGGAGTGAGATCGACTCTCAGATTTCCGAGGACTGCGTGATCGGCTCTTTGACGACTCCTTCCGTCGGTCCTTGCTGTGGCTCCTGCTCCTTCGTCTTCGTTTGCTGCTTTTGTCAGCACTCCGGCTACGACTACGTCGGCGACGATCTCGACTTCTGCTGCGACTTCGTCTCCTGTCTCTTGATCGTGAACGAGATCTAGAGAGAAACAAAAATTAAAAATCTGTGCAATTTGAACTTGAGCTATTTTCGAAGAAGAGATAATGAGTATTTGCTCTTTGAATTCTAACAAACTGTTACTTCTATAGAAAGAACGAACCTAAAAGAAAAGGAATATTTGTTTACCAGCACACCTCGGCACATTTTTAAGTTACAGCTATTTGAATTCTAACAAACTGTTACTTTTAAAATGTGTTCTACAGAGAGAAAAAAACCTGCTACCACCACACAGGCTATTCTGAATAGCAGCAAGGAATCTTCTATATAAACACTTTCACATAGACAGGATATACAGCCTATGGCTATTTGGTGACCACCATATTCAGTTAACTTCAATATTGCAAACTTTGATCTGTAACACTAATGCCGAAGTCCTATACAGATGTGTAATAATAGACTTCGAAACTTGAAGCTTGGGCACTGATCAAACTATTGCTGACATCAGAAGAATGAAATGTTAGCCACGTGAAACGAGTATCTATGTTAGTACTGGCAGTCAGAGGTTTTGGAGACCATTACAGTATAATACATTGTTCACTAAGCAAATGAATGTTTCCATCATGACCTCTGATATACCAGTTGTGGCCAACAGTTAGGACAAAAAAACAAATCCTTAAGTCCACCAATCCTGTAACCACAGGGCTTCTAGATTATGATAGCCCCACTCCTATGGCTAGTGATATTCAGTGTTGGGCTAGTAAATAACTACTATTGCCAAGCCAGATGGCTAGTGTTATTTTCTAAATATTAATATCTTTCCCCCACCCCAACCCCCTAATGTTACTGTTTTTGTATTAATATCTTTCCCCAACCCCAACCCCCTAATGTTACTGTTTTTGTATTAATATCTTTCCCCAACCCCCTAATGTTACTGTTTTTGTATTAATATCTTTCCCCAACCCCCTAATGTTACTGTTTTTGTATTAATATCTTTCCCCCACCCCAAACCCCTAATGTTACTGTTTTTGTATTAATATCTTTCCCCAACCCCCTAATGTTACTGTTTTTGAGCTCCATCTCCCTCTTTAGGTGACGTATCTGATTACTACTATTATTTAGCAAAACTGTATTAACGTAAAGTAAAGTAGGGCTAGTCAATTTTAAATCATGGCAAGTAAAGTTTTTTAATCACTAATCCCATGGCTAGTGGAATTTATAAAAATTCTAGAAGCCCTGTTCAGTGACCGTTCATACCAGCATGAGATATAGCCCACTCGTCTTTTGACTGTCCTTGTTTTAATTATTGTCAACATTCTTTATACTACCAATCATAATAAACAATCTTACCGCCTCCTCCTGCGTGGCGAAGGGGATCTGTATCTGCGACTGGAACGCCAGCCACCACCTCCACCTCCTCCGTAACGCTCATCAGGACAGTCCCTTGCCCAGTGGCCACCTCGGTGACATTTGTAGCACTCATCATTTCCCTGCAAACAGAAAAGATCACTCAAACTAAACCATAGGTAAATTGTCTTCTTGCTGGGCAGTAGTGAAAACATTGAAATCTATTTCATAATGATGAAAGAAAAGAAAGAAAGAAATGTTTTATTTAACAACTCACTCAACACGTTATTTACAGATATATGGCGTCAAACATATGGTTAAGAACCATACAGATTTTGAGAGGAAACCTGCTGTCACCACTTCATGGGCTACTCTTATGTCAATTAACAGCAAGGGATCTTTTATTAGCGCTTCCCACAGGCATAATAGCACAAACCATGGCCTTTGTTGATCCAGTTATGGATCACTGGTCAGTGCAAGTGAAAAATCCCATGCCTCGACTGGGATCCGAACCCAGTATCTACCAGCCTGTAGACCGATGGCCTAACCACGATGCCAACGAGGCTGGTCTTCATAATGATGAAACACTATGGTTAAACAAATTTTGATATAATTTTTCCACAAGCCATGTATTGTCTGGCAGTTACAGAAAATATCCACTTTTATCTTCTACCTTCAAATAAAAATATATGAAGATTTAATTTCCTAAATGCAGTAACATGAATTTCCAAAATTTGGAGATAGCATAGCGTTTTTGCCAAAACGCAATCTATGTCCATTGAATAGAATCTTAAAACTGTGCTTTGTTTGATAAATATGCTTCATCATGTTTTAGTAAAAGCATGTTTCTTTTCAAAATATGTAAATAGACAGAACTTCAAATATGTTGGCTTAGCTTCCTATTTATTGCACAGCTTAGCAATTGAGTGGTATGTTCTTGTGCAAAATAAACAGGTGCAATAAACAGGAAGCAAAATCAAGGTATGTCAAGTTCATGGATTTACTTAAATTTAAGAATCATACTCTGCAGCAATCTTGTGTAATGTTTCAATTTGTAAATCAGACATGACATTAGTAATAAAAAGGTGCCTAAAAAAAAGGTGTCAATTCAAGTAAAAGTAAAAAGGAAATTCCCCATTTACAAATTCTGGTTCAGATCGCATGTGTCTGATACCAGGAGTTGATTTTTTTTTTTTTTACCACTATCCCAAAGGAATAGTGAATTTCAAAAAACACTATTCCATCTACAAATGTACTATCCCTTCAGTTGTTAATGTACCACTAGTTCTTCTGACTGTGCTACGTCGCCCTGTACAACATTGCATAACAATTGTTTATATACCAGTCCATGTATTACTGCGCACTAGCTGGAATTACAAACAAACTTATTCCATACATTAGTCTCGATCAAAAAGACGTTTACTTTGTATCGGTAAGTGCATGAAAAAGGTCAAGTGCATGAGAAAGGTCCTAGTAACATGAGGATTTGTTTTGCAGAAAAATGTAGCAGAAGAAAAAGCGTTAGCAGAATAGTCATAGGCAATTTTCTGTATTGTGTGCTTTATTTTCACTTTCATGACAGAATATTGGAAGAATTATTTTACTATTCTGTTTTCCAAATTTACTATTTGTGGAATAGTGTAAAATTATCACATACTAGTAGTTTGAAAATATATTTATCACTAAAGTAAAATTGAATAAATGGATATATTGCATTTTAAAAATTAACTCTTTGTATATTTCTATTTGAAGGTAGAAGATAAAGTTCTCTCTTTAAATCTTCTTTTTTTGTTCAGTGCAAGGGTTATCTTACATTTCGAAAAAGACTTGATGGCTAATAAACTTACAAAATGATGCATTAGGTTAAAAGCAAACACAAATTGTTTTAAAGGATGACTTCAGATCAACTATGCACATTGTAGAAAGAAACCGAAGCAACAAACAGGTTATGTGTGAAAATTAATTTACCCTCACCAAGGAACGTCTTGGATTTCCTTTGGCCCATTCAACAATTATGGATGCACCACAAATTTCGCGTCCATTCTCATACTTCAAACAATCCTGAGATGGAGAAATAGAATAGAAATATTTTAAAACTCCATAAAGTATACTGGATATAAACAATGTTGGTTTTTTTTTAAAAGAAAATCTGTTTTAAAATCATCATGATTAACCTCTTTTAACATTTTCATTTAAGATAAGCCAATACATTGAATGCTATAAAGATTATTACACCATATACTGGAATTTATACTCTATTAATCATTAAGTATTTATCATTAAATAGCTGATTACAGACTACAACAGGATTTGTTCATAGCATACACATCTGTATCTACTAGGTGTGAAAAGCCTATGCATAAATTATGATGTAACTGCTCAGATGCTCAAATGCTCTAATACTGCCATAACATCTTTCCATATATCTTAAAGAAGATCAATGGAAAGTAGTTGTTCACTTAATTGGCTTTCACATCACTCTATTTTGTTTTAAACAATATGAAAAAAGCATCGATTTTGTTTAATCATTAATTCAAGAACAAATACAATTTAGAAATGCATATTAAAAAATACCCATACCAAATAAAATTATGTAAACAAGAATAATGAGGCTTCTAAATACTACATAATATTTACATACAAAAACAAATACACACGAAAGGAAAAAAAAAAGCACAAAGAAATGAAGAGAGCACAGAAAGGTTACACAGACAAAGAAATGATTGAGATAACACTACACATATTGTAATATAGAAATAGAAATAAAATCCGTCAAGCACATACTGAAAGCCACGGAGGTTTGCTTGCCACCTGGACATGGCTTTGAAAGGTCTTGCAACATGGAGAGGAACATGTAGGCAAGTTCGGCACGGTCATACATGGTCAATACTTTGGAGTTTATGGTAATGACAGGCCGGGCCGGGTGTCAACCAGAGAAATAGGCTAATGGCACTTGGGACTGGTCTGGCTAAAGGCAAATGTAGTCTTGGTAGCTAAGGGTCATGGTCGTGGCTAAAACTCATTGGCACCTGGCTCAATGGATTGCTTTGGCCTCGGCAGCGAGGTTCAGAGTGTGTCTGGCAATGGCAGCTACGTTATCAATTCAAAATTAATGCAAATGATCCAAGTGTGTAAAAAAAATGATTAAGAAAAAAAATAAACATCAATATGTTACAAAACTTTTGTCTTTACATACTAATTACATTTGTATTACAAATTATTAAACTTACATTATATATAAAAAATTACATTGTTATGATAATTGTAAAAAATAACAATGAAATAAATTGTTTATGTTAATGTTCTATAATATTAAGAAACAAAGTTACTTCAAATATTAACCTAATACATCATATAAAGTAGAATAAATACTGTTTTCAATTTCAAAAACAAAGTTCAGCTAAAATAAAACATTTAGTTCATTCTGCAATTGACATTAATCAATACATTTAAAGTATTACTAACAATACAATTTGCTTCAACTCTGGCTTTTCATAGTAGTATTTATTAGTACTATTTAATAATTAATCAAAGAAACAAACAATATGCTCACCTCTGCATCTCTCCGATCTTCGAAATCAATAAAAGCATAAGCTAAAAAAACAAGATTTCACAGGATTAAATGTATCATTTTTCATAAACTGATTTAGTGAAAAAGAAAATAATTTGTCATTTAACATTCAGGATCAATCTAGTTCTTAAAAAAATCATTTAAAAAAAAGAATAAATTAAAATTAAATTAAAAACAAATTAATTTCATAAAATTTAAACTTTTAAAAGATACACTGCAATATTTTATAGATTAGAATTACTATAAACAAAGTTTCATTACTCTAGGATTTACAGTTTGTGTGAGTTATAGATGAAAATGTGAAAATGTAAGCTACCATTACAAAAATAATACCTATATGTTGCCATTTAATTTTATTAAGGTGAAACAAATTATTGAAAAAAATACTGTAAACTTTTTTTAAAGTTTTGCAAATATATTTTGTTACTTTGTATTACTGAACCATAAAATTAATGGGTTTTTTTCTTTTCATATGTTATACCCGGTAGCTAAATTGTTAATTACATATTGTATTCTACAACAGAATTTACAGTTTTTTTTAAATGGAAACCACTGTCAGAATTTTGTCCTAATATAACCCCCATGACCCGGTCAGTCTTAATATTCACTGATCAAACCACATATTGATGTATCTACTTGATACACTTGTCATATTGTCTCACCCATTTCAGCTCCTGCAAAACAAAAAAATATATATATAAATTATAAAATTTTCCATTTGCAATCATGATTTAATAAAATCAGGCATATTCATGTGCTTTATTTAAGAGACTCAACACATACAACATCATATTTTAATAAATTTTACACTTAAATATTAATTACAATACCTTTGGTAACCTTTCCAGGATTAGATGTTTGAAGATGACACATTTAAACATTTGAAAGTTATTTTTATCCTGGCACATAAAAAATGTGGAATGAAAATATGTCTGAACGACAATTATCCATATCAAACATTTTGCGTATAGCAAATAAAAAGAATTTTTTTCGGATCTGAATGGAATTGAATATTCATTTTGTTATTTTTGTGGTTTTATGTATGTGCTTTGTCTCGGTTTTATTATTAATATTTATGCCATGTTTTTATTTAGTTAATAACTTAATTAATTAATTTATTATTATTATTATATTAATAATTTATTTATTATGTTTTTATAATTACTAAAATTATTCAGTAATTTATTATTATATTATTTATGTATTAATTAATTTTTATATTATTTAGTTTTTATTATTATTATTTATTTATTATTATTATTATTAAACATGATATTCTATTAAATATTGTATATTCTGTTAACAGTTTTCAATCACATTTTAAATATGCTTATAAT
Organism: Dracogyra subfuscus; assembly: GCA_016106625.1. Classification (NCBI taxonomy): domain Eukaryota; kingdom Metazoa; phylum Mollusca; class Gastropoda; order Neomphalida; family Peltospiridae; genus Dracogyra; species Dracogyra subfuscus. The sequence continues at coordinate 9,453 of JAECMU010085977.1, forward strand.
TAGGGGTGCAACCGTATTGCAATATTAAAAAACCGCATTGCAATATGTATTATTATTATTTATATACTGAACAAAATAAGAAACTTCTGCTAACTTTGCTGGAACATAACTTGTTGAAAACAAACTGGGGGAATAATTGTTATATATGCATTTAAAGAGTATTCCATGATGCATCGTTTGGTGCAAAAATCATGGCCACAGGTTAATAGAAACTGGGAGACATTTTGACCAAGTGTGGTAGGGGTTAAAAAAAAAACAAAAAAAAAAAACCCACTTAATAACGGATGGACCACTGCAGTGCATTGCAGGTGCATAGAATTGACTAGTGTTGATTTCTGCCTGTGGAATATTGTTCCATTCCTAAATGAGCGCTTGATGAAGTTCGTTGACGTTAGCGGGTGGTTTGGAATGACATCTAGGACGCCTCAATCGTCTGTCCAGACTATGCCAGACATGCTCGATGGGGTTGAGATCAGGATCTTTAGCGGGTCAGTCATCAATGAAATCAATGTTATTTGTCCTAAGAATATGTACAGTGTCTAGCTGAATGAGAGGTGGCATTATCATGCTGAAAAACTGAGATGTTGGCGTTGTTATGGAACAGAGGAATGATGTGATGAGCGAGAATGTCATCAAGGTAATATTGAGCATTTAAATTGCCATCAATGACGACTAGTGGTGAACGATAACTATTGGTAATGGCTGCCCAGACCATGACAGAAACCCCACCCCCGAAACGATTTTGTTCAAGAACACAACAGACAGCATAGCGTTCATTTCTCCTACGGTAGACGCGCACCCTGCCATCACCACGTTGTAAAGAAAATCTGGATTCATCTGAAAAAAGAACGTATTCCAGCGTCGCCGTATCCAACGAGTGTGTGTAGACGTGCACAATTACGATGATGACGTTGCGTTAAAACGCATCCAACATAAGGATGTGGTCAGTGTTCTCCAACTTTTATGCAACCAGGTTGGCGGACATACGAGGTCTTGGGCCTCATAAATGAGTGGATGAAGTCCACGAGGGTGGGGGTGGGATGAGTTCGAGAGGGGATTGCCCCCTCTCGGTCCAAACATTTTTGTAAATCTTAAGTCACAAAAGGTGCTTCCATACGAGTTCACTTGTGGGTTTTCATACCAGTTCACTACATTTTGTTTCATACGAGTTCACCACATGGGGGGGGGGATATTTTTACCTATGTTTTTGGAAAAATATTAAGGTGGTGTTATACTATATAGGCAAATTGGTTCCGTTTTGGTAGTGGTGCCGTTTTAGCCTGATCAGTGATCCCATGCAAAGTAACAGTGCCATTAAACAAACAAAACAATGTGTGCTGTGAGACCTATTTAGTATTTATGTGAAACTACGTGGTCGTAAAAATCATCGAATTTACCTGACTTTAACAAAACTATATTTAATCTACAAACCATATTTGATATCGCATCTGATCATACGTCCATATGGCTCAAATACTTCTTCTAAATCACGGACTCTTGTCGATTTACTCAAACGACCGACAAAAAGAAGTCCATCCGCCCTGCGCGACATTGTCTTTCTTTCTATTTGTACATGCCCACTTTGGAAGGAGCACCGACTGATAGTGATTTTGAACGTAAAATTAACTGCATTATCGTAGTTCCCCCTACACACACAGGACTAAGTCAGCGATTTATGGTAGTAGCAATAGGGTTCCTCTTTACAATAAAAGTCGAGATTATGGGTCAAGAAGCCTACAAGTTGTACAACCCACCGTGACCATCTGGCATTTGATCTGAGGAGGTATGATCCTCGGCCAATTGATCTTTTGCTTAAGTTAAATTTGGACAATCAGTTTACAAAACCTATAATCCTACACTACTCCCTTTGAGTTGCATACCATTTATTCCCAATCTAATCTAGCATTTTCTCCCATCTTTCAACTTCTTTAGCCATCTGCTTTCACGTCCGTCTTGAGGGTTGGATCTAGCATAGTTGGTAGAGCGTCCGCCTGAGATGCTTGCGTTATAACATTGAACTACATGTGAATTCATTCTGTTGGGTTTTTCCACTGTCTCAACCAGTGCCTCATGACCGGTAAATCAAAGGCCATGGTATGTGATGTCCTGTTTGCGAGGAAGTACATATGCTTGCTGCACTAATAAAAAAAAATGCAAGTTTTCTCCAAGACTCAAAAATTACCAAATGTTTGACATTCAGTAGGTCATATGATACATAAATCAATGTGCTCTAGTAGTCACTAAGCAGTGTTGTACAAAACATACTTTCACATCAAAGATTTGTCGCTCCAAATGAGGCAGATGTGGTTTTGGTCGTGTGGCCTTCCGTGTCACACACCTGCCAATCAACGTTCAGTGGACAGTCCTGGCCCCTGTAACCACTATAGCTCTAGTGTTCTCTAGTTCTGTTCTTTTTATAGGAGATTAGGGCTAGAGTGTACTTTGTTTTGAAATTATAAACTTTAGATGACCAAACAGTTACAAAGTACCATAGGTAAAGTGTTTAAAATACACATATTTTGCTCAAATCGGACACTACAGACTGTTTAATAATTTTAAAGTTTATTCATGATATAAAATTTACATTTGAATGACTAGTACAAATGCTACCCTAAAACCCCCATAACAGGTATCCAAAACTGGTTCACTCTAGTGAGCAATATACAAGCTTAGTGTTGAGTGAACACCAAGGTACTCCAAAAAAATGTCTTAGCTTCAAATTTAGAAAACTGTGTATACATTAGATACATTACTCAACAACCATCATGCCATGAGTAATGTCGAAATATCTCACCATTGTTAAAACTAGACAAGTATTAAAACACTTAAAAAGTACAAGTGAGGTACATTATACAACTGTCAAAAGTAGGTCATGCTGACCTACTTATGGTAAAGCAATACACCACCATCCCAAGTTGTTCTTGCATGCAAGGTTTGATGATTTCATTTGAATTGATAAGGAATCCATGGCCCAGACAAATATTTCCTTTAAGGTGCAGTAATTCTTGAAAAGGAGGTCACAGTAACCTAGAAATAGTATCCAACTTACGGCCAAAGATGTACTTGCATGAAAGGATATGATGATTCTGTATGAATTTTAAAAAAAGATAAGCTCCAGAAATGAAACATTTAGGGACATACAATGCCATACCATAATAAAACCTATTAGAAAGTTTTGACAATTTTGTTTTTGTTGGCAATTTTGACATATAGTCTTAAGAGAGGAAATCTGCTACATATTTTCATTAGATGCTTTACGAAAGGATGTATAAAAATAAAAGAATACAAATTGAAGATGGCTATGGGACACTTGAGGCACAGCATGAGCAGCATTAACCAGCATACTGTTTAGAACCACTGAAGATCATTGTTACCGATAGTAGTAATTATCAATATAAATTATTAATAGCGGGAGGGAGGAATCCTTGATGCAAGATCACCGGTTTTATTTATGTATACATACGTACGTACGTACATACATACATACATACATACATACATGCATACATACAAGCATGCACGCACGCACACCGCACACACCACAGAACATTAGTACTGTCATGTTTCTTTTGCCTAGAGGGCTACATTACTTACAGAGTAGTGTTGTGAAATTTCAAAATGCACTAGTTAGTGGGCAATAAAGATTGAATCGAAAGGACAGTTAAGTATTTCTTCTCCATTTTATGGCAGAGACAACTGCCACCACTTCCCAATATAGTCTGTCCTATCCTATACATTTAAAAAAAAAAAAAAATTCAGGGGTTTTTTATGACAAAAGAAAAGTAAAAGTGGTTTGGAAAATAATAAAATAAAAAATAAATAAATAACTTGTAGTAAATTCCATAGTATGAAAATGACTATAGCTACAACCATGAAATCAAGTACACCTACTAGAACTTCTTTGTCCGTTTTAAACAAAAACTTAATTAGACTTATCAGTCACCTGCAGCAACATGAAGTGTTACTGTAGATGTAAAAAGAAAAGAAAGCTGAAACCACAAATTCAAAGATTTATTAATTTTGTACATCCTCAACATATTTGTCTTAATCAACAAAATAATAATAAGCAACAACCTTGTTGATTTCGATGACCGTGCTAAGTCAGATATACCTTGAGATGAAAGATAAACAATTATTATTACAATACTTAAATACTATTACAACAATCATTGGGATGCTTTGTTACATATTTTTCTATAAATGGAACATTTTCTAATAGCGAGTGTTCAAAGAATTCTTTAAAAAAAAAGGATGAACAAATTTGTATGTGGGATCAGTCAACACACTAAAGGCGACAATACACAATACAAATACCTCATACGAGAATAGGCAAGCGAACAGCTGATTGTAACAAAATATACATCACAATTGTATCTATATCATCATCTGCTATGCATTTGGCTATTCCCGTATGATACACTTGTATTGTGTGGTATTCACCTTAAAATAATGTTCTTTTGTTCATGAAGTGTAAAGTTCATTCATTTAACTTTTTGTGATGGCCTGTTAACAATATTTATTGTTATTCACATCTCTAATGTTTCTGAGTATGTATTGCTAATGTCCCAGTAATTTGTATGGCCGAAAAGCACAATAGGAGTAAAAGGTTGACAGAACTACATAATGGTATCTGTCGGTACTTTAAACTTTGACTTTATTTTAAAAATAACAAAAACAAAAAAGAAATAATTATCCTAAATATCAACCATGTCTCGTTAATGGCATTTGTCTTGGCAGAGCCTCGATAAATACCAATTAACGTAGACTCGGTTGATATTTTCCATACTAAAATACACTTGTGACAAATCCTCTATTTATGTAATCGTACTGCAAAAGGCTGGTTGGCAAACATCTTTAACACAATAAATAGTGGTTTTGACATCAGTTTTTAAGAAATACATGTACCGGTATATTAAGACTGCTGTACCTTTGAAAATATTGATATGTTTTTGAAGAAATGAAATATTAGAATATATAAAAAAACTAGCCATGGATTTGAAGATAACTACTATTAAATATCTAATTATATTTTCTTCTTTCAGAAAATTAGTTTAACAGTCGACAAACAAGTCCATTTATTATGGATTATATCATACCATTTTTAATATTAAAATGGTATTAAACAAAGTTATGACTTACACAGGGTAATAAACAAAACAACAACAAAGCAGATTCTACTCACAGATAATAGTGAAGAACAAGGACAAAGCAAACATCATAATGTGTTACACAACACGGTTCAACAACACCTTAATAAATATAAACATCAATCATGAAAAACTGTTGGGAGCATATTAATTAAAATATACACCATTCTTGAAAATATACATCAGATACATGGTGGTTAATACACAAAAATTATGGGTTACAGAAATCCAATTGATATAACACCAATAATAAACAGAGCTCAACAAGACTTTTAAGTTTTAATGTAGTTCTTCAATTTATTAGTTTAATTTGAAATTTAATACACTTGGTAACATACTGACACAAAGGCAAGGCTCAAGTTATCCAGAGCCCAGAAGACAGGACGAAAATACCTTTTCACTCTAGCTGACCCATAAATATATTCGATTTCAGTAACTCCCTCACACTGCACATTTGCATGTGATAATTTTTGGAATACTCCCCCCCCCCCCCTCCAATAGCTAATGACGAACATCATTATTAATGACCAGCACATTTTTAAGACATGGAATTACTTGTTATGAGTTTACAACAGGAAATAAAAACCTAAAGCAGGAGAGCACGGAAATAAGCAATAACATATGTAGGTGTTCACGTTGTGCTGCTGAGTAGGTGGTTCATTAAAAAACATGTACGTAATCAGACACAAAACTAGTAAAGAAACAATGATGAAAATGAAATGTTACAGATTTTTTATTATAGCATGTTTAATATGAAATGCTAGTATAAATTGCACCCCCCCCCATCAAAATGATATTTACAGTCAACTAAATCAGTCTTCTAGCTCTACTACCAATGCAGTCACCTACCTTTCTGTATTTTAAAATTTAATCTTACTAAATGCAGCTTTTGCAGGGGTGTGGTATGCCATCTACTTTTGCTACTTTGTTTGGCACTTGACCTCAAAATGAAAAGGACAGATTCACTACATGTAGACAGGGGCCTAATTCACTAAACTCTCACAACTTTGCGATCTCGCAGTGCAATGCTAAAAGACTTGCAAAGAGGATGCTTTGTTGTCGAACAAAGCCTAAGAGACTTTTGTGAATTAGGCCCCAGGTGGTCATGACAAATAAATTTACTGGAGTAAAATTAGTTACACTTTTGTTTTAATTGAAAGATAAATTGCTCACTGCACTGCATCATTAAACTAACACTTCCCCCAAAAGCTATTGATAGATTATGATTTGTAAAAATGTTGCAAGTCAAGCACCATGTCATGCAAACAAAATGGTATCCCAAGTGCACCACTGGGTTGTGAGTCACGTACCATCTACAATGAAATGTCCTCACATCATTAACTAGAAATTACAGTTTTGTTTTCTAGGTTCATTAAATGCAATAGCCTCCTTCGAAAAAATAGCATCCTACTTTTTATTATAATGAACACCCTGTAATCTGTAAATGAAGCATTTCATGAAAACATACAATCTCATAAAAAATAAATGAATACACAAAATATTTTATTTCTTCGAAAACACGAAGGAACAAATCGTAGATATTTAATACAAATAATTTTGAATAATGGACAATGGTTTGATATAGAGTGCTAGCCAACATTTGCTAAGGACCAAACCTTCGGTATGAAATTTGATGAGTTTAGTAAATTAACGTAAGCAAAGAAGACATTCATGAAAACTGGGTATCACCATCACACCTCATACTATATAGTATTACTATCACACCCTCATACTATATAGTATTACCACGATACAACTCATGGTTTGTAGTTAATTCATTTGCTATATATTTCAACTTCAGTATATTGGACATTAGTAAATGTTGTGTAGTATGTTTATTAATTTGTGCATTAAATGTAAGTACAACATACCCAAAAACATTTGTACACATACATGTATGTAATGACTTCTTTTTTATTTGTAAGGTTTCTTTGTTTTTCTTTTTAAAAAGCCGATAATTATCAATTTTTTCCATGTGAAAAAACTGATTCAGATGCATTACAATATGCAATAAGGTATGTATTACTCAAATACCAGAGTGATATACTAAATAAAAAACTAATTATAATTTTAGTCTCAGATGTAAATAGAATATAATTGGAAAATTATGTCACACACACACACACACACACACACACACACACACACACACACACACACACCACACAAAACCCAAACATGTTTTTACTGTCTTAAACCTCTACACACAACATCCAAACATTAATGAACAAAAATAGTTAATAAAAACACAACAGCTTCTTAAATACCTCCCACTATGTCAAAGATATACGGCTGAATTTACAACCTTGTTTCCAAACTTACATGCTTGTAACTACAAACATTTACTATTTTTTAATCCCTGCATTTAATAAAAACAGACAACATAAATTTGGCCCATAATCTTCAATTCTAAATGCATTCACAAGTAGACTTTACTGTAAAAGTGAATATGCTAATGCAGTCACTTAGTCTAAGAATCCCATCTTTTGTGGCTGTAAAATATCTTAGTCCAATTCAACACATTAGTAAAATGAATCGGACTGGAACGGTACTAAATTTGCTACGATAAATTCACCAATCTACATCAGCAATTTGAAAACTCAGTACAATTATCCCCTAAACGTATCAGAGTAACTAGCATCAGGTAACCATCATAAATACTTCCTTAGATGACATCTTAAAGCTGATAATCCTTGCTTTTTGTTTTTAGACAGTGTAAGATATTTTTGGCTATTATAGCTTATTTATCATAAACTCAAGGTTCGTATTTAAGAATCGGTCTCCCACAGCAGTTAAAAACCAAATTACTGTGGGTGAAATGACTCATCAATGGCAGTTTAAAGCCTGCCCACGTCAATTTTTGTAAAAATTATTTTTGCAGCAAATAAACACATATAATGTACACCTGACGTAAACATTTTGCCATCATTGAGGCAATTTGTATCTCAACAACGGCAAGTGCCATCATTAGTTCGAGCTTTTAACTTACACATTAGTATTACTTACATGTTTTATATTTTGGTTGCATTTATGGTAGGTCAAAATGCATTTTACCAAAAATTTATGTACCTCTGAAACTAGGACCAGTAGCTTTAAAACATACCATCACACTGAATAAATATCAAGGAATGGACATCATCGTAGGCCCAGTCTTCACCATGAGAAACTCAAGGTAAACTGAAGATTATTCTCCTGAAAATTATTCTCCTGAAAATGGTGCCAGTTTTTTTGTAAGGCAATCAGTTTATTATTCTTCAAAAACTTTCCATGGAAGCTCAATTGCTTTTCCTAGTGAAGACTGCCCAAAGGACCTTCCAAAAGATGTATAATGTATATTATGTATTTGAAAAACGAACCATTTTGAAGCACCTATCTAGGTAATCAGAAAGTTGCAAAATACAAATATTAATAGTGCTGTGTGTACTATTATATTTTTCACTGTTTAAATACAGTCCTTGAAATTAAAATCTAGTGGAAGACCTACTAGCCTTAAAATGTATTTGCATACTGAACTTTTTCTTCTTTCTTTTTTCCCTTTTTTACAATAAAATATGGTTTTCTAGTTCTGGTAAAGTCATTAATTCTTTATGCATTCTACCACATTATCATTTACATCTACAACATTATGAATGAATGAATGAATGAATGAATGTTTGTTTAACGACACCCAGCACAAAAATACACAACATTTTAAAGTCCTCACTATAAATAATATGTAACCACCACTTGTACTACTTGAAAAAGATACCCTATTTTTTTTTAGTCACACTGTTTAGGAGGTTTGTTTTACAATATTACATTTTATATCATAATTTAACAAATTTTAGAATCAGGCTTAGCTTCACTCTAGAGATTGCATCAACCAAATGTCCTGACTAACTCACCAAAATAAATTTGTCTACAGTGTTCGTAACGGACTACCCAAATTGAAATGATCATAATGTTTAACATTCTTTCTGACTACAAACAATCTCCACATTCGGAATTCATCACAAAATTCTGGGACTCCCATTCGCCTAACCATGATATATTACGGTAACAGACTATAAATATTTGTGTTTATTTACAGTCAATAGAATCTATTTCATGTAATAAATAACGTGCCATGTGGTAAACATTCAATTCATCTACCTTTCTTAAACAAATGTGATTTGTTCATGAGAAATAATGTATTTCACAGCTTATCTCATACAATGAACTTTCATCCACACACACTACATTCACATAATGCTGACACTGATTTACTTCTGTTGTGTAACTGTATTTGACAACCTGAAAAGACAAATTAATTTCAAATGTAAAGTTAGTTAACAACAAACATTCAAAAATTGCTGAATTAAAAAATACTTTAACAATTTAAAAAAAAGTTTTTAAAGGGTTTTTATTTTTATTATACACACAAAATAATATTTATTGTATTATTAGAATAGGAATAATAATTAAAAAAAGTTTTTAAAAAACCTATTTTATACATTACAATATAAAACAAATAAAAATAAAATAAAATGAAGATTAATAGTAGTGCACATGAACTGAAATTATTTTGATTGCCCGTGTACACTACATTTAAAAACAGGTGAACAGCAAGTGTTTCTCCATCACAAATAGCTTGCTAAATAATAATAGCCATTAATAACATGACAGTAAAGCTATGCTAAAATATCGTAACAAAATTATTTATGAGCTTAAAGATTTAAAAGGTCTATGAGTTTAAACATTTGAAAGTCTATGAGCTTAAACATTTGAAAGTCTATGAGCTTAAACATTTGAAAGTCTATGAGCTTAAACATTTAAAGGTCTATGAGCTTAAACATTTGAAAGTCTATGAGCTTAAACATTTAAAGGTCTATGAGCTTAAAGATTTAAACATCTGATGAACATTAGATCAACTCACCACTCCATAGCTTCATCAAGACCTTCACCTTTAATTGCAGAAGTTTTAAATATCTGGTATTTTCTGTTCTTCAGACTTGAGAGGCCGAGGGCATTGGCAACTTCGGCTGCAGTCATTGCACCCTCTATGTCTTGCTTGTTGGCAAAGACCACCAGTACAGCCTTTTTCAATTCGTCTTCCTGTATGTTTAAAACAGTTTAAGTTACAAAATGATAGAAATTGTACAATGGCAGGCCGTGACCATAACTTTTTGCTGTGGTAGCCCACCAGTCTACCAGGTTATAAAATCTGGTAGTCTTGAGTAAAAATTGGTAGATTCATAATTTTAATAAATTAAAAGAAAAAGAGAGTAAAAAGCAAAAACATTTATTTTTATTCATTCATGTTTTTAAGGTGGGGCTTTTATCCTTGTTGACTGCCAAATAACTGGATGTACCAAAAATCTAGAAGCCCTGCAGACTACTGGATTTAGACATCTGATAGCCCGAGAAGCAAACTGGTAGCCAAAACACCCCGGGCTACTGCTAAGGTCGAGCCCTGCCAGTGTTACAGCCTTTTTAAAATCAGCTCCTCAGTATTAAAAACAGCTCATTTGTTACAAAAGAAAATGGGACAGTTAATGTAATAATAAAATTAAAACTAGACAAAACAATTTCTTGCTATTATATGCTAAGTTGTAGTCAAATATCATATTACATGTTTACATTTCCATTAAAAGATTTTTCAATTTAAAAGGTTTTTTTGGCTAAAAGGAAAAAGGACCAAGAGATAACATTCTTGATTAGTGATTAGTGACCGGGACAGGAAGGAGTGCACAGTAGGCTGTTAGGACCAAACTACTATCCTTAGGAGAATATGCATTAGTTTGAGGACAGGTGATGTTGAATAGAAAAGAACCAAGAGATAACTTTCTTGAATAGTAATAAAGTTTGTATGATTTTTTACCCCATCTGCTATATAACATAATGACTGAAAATGATGTCACATCTAAGGGATACTTGTTTTCGACTAACTTTGATGTCATTAAACAAAATAAACTTTAAGGTCCACCATTTACTGTGAGGGACCGATACTGTGACTCATGGCGAGTATTCTAACTACTAGATGGCCAATGAAAACTGTTTGCTGACATGGGAATATGAATAATTAAATAATTAGCAAACAAGATATCTCAAAGTGTTTTAATTAATATTTTACCCAACCTCATCATTTGAACTTTAATTTTAGTAGTGTGTAAATAAAATAAAACACTTTTATCTAATAAAATTACATACATCAGTAGTTTTAATTATATTTTGAAAATATTCAAACGGCATTGTCATTTTCACCGATAAGAACTTACTTCCAACATAGACACCAGCTCTTGTTTGGAAATCCCTATCCTGTCACGATCCATGCTGTCCACTACATATATGATGGCATCCGTGTTCGAGTAATAACATCTCCAGTACGGTCTACAAGAGAAAGCCACAGATCATTTATAAACTGCTCCAGGAATGGGTTTTGCTTCAACTAATTATATAATGTCAGTTTGAAAAAAAAAAAATGGTGCACATAGGCCTAAATTTATTAGTCAAACAGAAAAACCCCCAAAACAACCCATCTGGTTCATTATGTTACTGAGAGATAACCACTGTTGTATAAAGATTAATAATGTGAATCTTATTTTAGTGTGTGTGTGGGGGGGGGGGGGCATGATGTAGCCCAGTGGTCAAGCATTCACCTGATAGGTGGTCAGTCTGTGATGGATGATGTGCCCATTGGGCTATTTCTTATTCCAACCAGTGCTCCACAACTGGTACAACAAAGACTGTATATGTACTATCCTGTCTGTGAGATGTTGTACATAAGAGACCCTTCTTGCTAATTGAAAAGAGTAGCCCACTGTGCAGCAGCAGTGGGTTTCCTCTCTCATTATCTGGGGCAGGACGTAGCCCAGTGATACAGCGCTTGTTCGGTGTGGGATCAATCCCCGTCGGTGGGCCCATTGGGATATTTCTCGTTCCAGCCAGTACATCAAAGGTTGTGGTATGTGCTACCCTGTATGTGGATGGTGCAAATAAAAGATCCCTTGCTGCTTATCGAAAAGAGTAGCCCATGAAGTGGCAACAGCGGGTTTCCTCTCTCAATACCTGTGTGGTCCTTAATCATGGCTGATGCCACATAACCATAAATAAAAAGTGTTGAGTATGTCGTTAAATAAACCATTTCCTTCCTTCCTTCCTTCCTCTCATTATCTGTGTGATCTTTAATCATATAGCCAATGCCATACAATAGTAATTAAAATAAGAATCATTAATAAGACATGCATCGATTTCGCCATGAAGATTTAGTTACAGCGTTTATTTTTTAATCACTTTTATCACCTGGGTTACGTGATATCGGTCTTGAAAAATACCCAGTATGTTACTAACCTTATACTTGTTTGTCCTCCTAAATCCCATACTTGAAACTTCAAATTCTTGAACGTTACTGTTTCCACATTGAAACCAATGGCTGCAAATGACACATGAAGATTAATTTATTACATGCAGTTAAGCGATCACTGAGTTGTGTTATTTAACCTCCATACAGTTTGTTCTAAAGTGCTACATGTATGAACAAGCATTCTGAGAGTACTGCTTACATGTACCCTACCAAACCTAAGAATGTTTTGTATCTCTTAAGTTCAAATGGTTAAATAGCCATGAAGTCAAACTTGATCTGTAACAGTACAGGATAAAGATATAAACAAAATTTCTATTCAATATCTCAAGACTTTCTCCTAAGTTCAAGGGCCACAACTCTGTCAAAATTGATTAAATTGTCATGAAAGTTTCACCTCATACTGGTTACTTGCTGTATATTCCCCTGTGGGTGGGCCCATTTGGGCTACTTCTCATTCCAGTCAGTGTACCCAGATGTCTATCAAAGGCCATGGTATGTGATATCCTGTATGTGGGATGGTGCATATAAAAGATCCCTTACTACTAATGGAAAAATTTAGCAGGTTTCTTCTCCAAGACTAAATGTCAGAATTACCAATTTTTGACATTAAATTGCTGATGATCATTAATAGATCAACATGCTCTAGTGGTGTTGATAAACAAAATAAATGTTTTTTTCTCACCTGCCATAGGTTTTCAAACAAGAAATCTGGTTACGCAGAGGTTGTTTAAATAATATAAACATGTGTATTTGTTTTATTCCAGCTGTTTTACAAATGCAAATTACACTGTTAGACGAATGTATTAGATGATTCAGGTTTAACAGGGCTCATCCTGCCTATTCCCAAATTAGCCAACTGAATTGCTATTTTTAATACAAAAGTGGCTACAATATTTTGTAGTTGGCTAATAAAATCATATTCAAGTACATACTGAAACATTGAAAAAAGACTGTCTTTAACTAAAACATTTCCAATATTCTTTGCTTTAAGAATAACCAAACACAGGTCTAATAATAACAGAAAATCTCGTCAAATTATATTTAAAAATATAATACAATAGTTATTTTCCAACAAAACATCAATTATTATCAGTTTCAGTTACCGGTACTTACTAAATTTTGTAATTCCATCAATTTGTCCATGATCGTGGAAAATCACACCCTCTACTGATTCACTTACTTGGAATAGTAGTTACAACTTCTCCAACTTGTAGTCTGTACAAAATAGTTGTCTTTCCAGCTCCGTCTAATCCGAGAATAAGGATCCGCCTTTCCTTAGGACCAAACCAGCCAGAGAAATAGCTCAAGAGACCTCCTAAAAATAATTAGTTTGGGATCACAAGACAGACAGGGACAGAATGAAACAGCAGGAATGCTGGTCAACACACAATGTACCTGCTTGCCAATGTTACAACAATTACTGTATAAAAAGTGAGTCAAAATATTTCAATGTGTCAAAACTTTTATCAAGTTGTCTGTAACACTTTTCAAAGTTTGTTGATACCAGGACAAATGCATGCCATTTTAAAAGCAAGCCTAGTGAAGCCATCTAGCACCAGTTAGCCACACGTCAGTGTAGCACTCGGCGGAGGTGTTTGCATCGCAAGACTGAAACAACCTCAGTGGATCCATTCAACGAGTTCCAACAAGTGCACCACAACTGGTCAAATGCTGTGGTACCGTAACTGCTTTCCTGTCTGTCGGAAAGTACACAGAAAAGATCCCTTGCTGCTGATAGAAAAATGTACCGGGTTTTCTCTATAGACTATAAGACTATACCGATATGTTAGAATTACCAAATGTTTGACATCCATTAGCTGATGACTAATTAATCAATATGCTCTAGTGGACACCACTAACAAACAAAACAAACTTTAATTTTTTCAACCATGCATATAACAAAAGGGAACATTAGATTATCAATATAAATGTATTTGTAAAAATTACTTCTGATGAGGATTCAAATATAATGTTGGTAGGACATTTCCTGCTTGTTCCCTCTTTTTAGCATGATTTCAGTTACGATGTGATGCTTTAAACTTTTAAAACTTGGCCGTCTTAAGAGCCGGTGCAGCCTGTATTGCCAGTCTGACCATGGTCGAACCAATAATTTTACAATTTCCAAAATATTACCATAGGGCAGCTAAGTACCAATATAAAGAGGGAGTCTCACAAAAGCCCTAAATATCGTAAAACCTAAATCTAGCCTAAAGTTTAAAGTGTGTGTGTGTGTGTGGGGGGGGGAGCGTAGCTAACAGGTAGATATTTTACCTCAAAAGCCATGGTATGTGATGTCCTGTATGTGAGAAGTGCATATAAAAGGTGTTATAAAAGAAAACAAACTAACTTTATTTCCTTTAAAAAAATCAACTGGTAGTTGAATCCTTTGAGAAACTGACATGTAATAAATAAATACATTTCTTGACATAAATTCTGCAATCACTATATTAATTATATATTCACAAGATATGATTACAAGATCAATTTCATAGGTATGTTGTCCAAAATGACTTTCAATGTGTGACTTTCTGAAATGATATGCAGTGACCATGGTACAAAATGACCAAATTAGCTATAAAATTACTATGGTACGAAATCATTTGACCATATTACGAATGGACTTCAGACTAAAAACAAATTTCCCCCTTCACATTCCTTTGTATATATAATACATTTCCTTCCACTGATTATCCTTGAATGTATGTATACATGTAGTTTATATTTACATGTAATATAGGTCTCCAAGTATATTGTATGAATATAGAAGAGGGCCTCATAAGTTGTCAAATTTGTGCCCAATTCTTTTCTTTTTTGTACAGTAAAATAGGTTTGCAACTTAAAGACTAGCAATCCGACCAGATTATGCACTGCTTCTTTGGTGAGAAACAAAATGGTTCCATTTTCACCAAAGAAAATGGTTCCATTTTGGCACTGTTCCGTTTTAGCCTGTACCCTTTTAGGTGTTTGTAAAGTTTTGTATTTAGATACTTTTATCAAGTTTATTGTTTATAAAAATGTTCCTTAACTGTGAAGAAAAACCTCATAAATAAACGACATGCCGGTGACAAGAAATTGGATGTTGATTGGGCGAACTGTGCCATAAGTAACCAAAAGCTGACCGGCCTGTGCAGAGCTGGCTCGCCACAAGCCGGTTCTCCACAAGCCGGATCATGTGGGTCATTGCAGCTAGCGCTACACGGGACAGCGCTTTCCAGGTTACCGGTTACCAGTCGTTTGTCTACACATGTACTAAGATATCGTGTACGTGTATTAATAATAAAGATAACAATATATATACATATAACGTGTGCGTGTGTTTAAAAAATATATATAGTGACGGCGACTCTATGTGCATGCATATGTATAATATGTGTGTGAAAACGGGCTCTGTACAGTACGTTCCTACACAGCACGGTTCTGCACAGGACGGTCTATAGTATACGCTGCAGTGAACGTTTATCAGAAAATATATGTATATTGTGGATAATAATAAAGAATATGTGTGCATATGTATAACCCGCGGGTTAATAATGGTATGCAAATTTGTAAGGTCTCTAGGTTATGTGTTGCAGTAAATGAGTCCTTTGCTTACACGCCAACAAGACCGTGTACCTGAGCGTAACGTTTTCAAAGATTTGTTTAAAATGCGTGACGTCAAACTAATCTGCGCTAATTGTGATAATCATATTATTGATGGCGGCGACTTTAGTGC
>JAECMU010085984.1:0-13169 GCA_016106625.1 Dracogyra subfuscus
TCTGCTTTGTGATCGATGTTGTCTCCAAGTTGGAACAAAACCAATTTCAACCATTCTACAGTAATCTGTGATATTATCTGAGTACATAAAAGAGAGATCAGGACCTAAAGAAACATCTTCACAACACTGGTGTCAGAAGTGGCAAACAACTTTTGAGTATTTTTGTTAGATTCAGCAGCACCGCTAATGGTCTTGCTAAAATGAACCGTTGCTGTTAAATTACATCATCTGCAGTTCAAGTTGGTGAATTTGTTTCAATCACAAACTTCTCTTTTGAGTCATTCTTTATATCTGTTTGAAACGTTTGCTTACAAGTTATAAGATTGTGCTAAATGACATTAGTGGATTATTTTACTATTTATTTACATCAAGACAACTGAATCTGCTGGCATTAAAACAAAACAAAAACACACACTTGAAAATGGGTTATAAATATATACTTCGTCAGGGATAGTCTCAAAGTAACTCTTTATAACAGTTTTCTTTACACTGAAGCAAACAATGTGACACAGTGATCCATTCAACATGTTGTTTAGGGGTCGTCTCAAAACTTTTAGTACATGATAGCCTATTTATTAAAAGTCCAGCTGATAAAACTAAGTAGTAGATCGAAGAGTGTTTTTCACCAGACCCTAGTATAGCTAACTCAACAATAGAATTGTATACAGATCATCAAGAAATTCTATCACTCCTTTCTATACTGAACAAAATAACTATGGGAAAGACCCAAAAATCAAATGATGGTACACCCAAGACCACCACTGGAGGGGCGGACATGCAGACATCTGCATATCCTAAAATTTCTACTTTACAGGAACACAATCCAGCACCAGAAACTGTGCCAGATATTCTGATGGTACAGAAAGAAATGACTCAGACATTAAAAGAATTCAAGCAAGATTAATTGACATTCTTTGAAAACTTAAATGATAACTTTAGGAGCCCCCCACAGCAACATAACATCTGCAAGTAAGTGTGACTGATGGTAGTTCTAAAATATCCAGCGTCGATATGGGACAATTTCAGTCAAAAATTTCCCAAGAAATTAGGAGTTGCACACAATAAATAGCAACTATTTCACAAATAAACTTAAAGTAATTGAGGATTATGAAGGCAGAGCTGCAACCAGATCAAAAGAATCCTCAGGCTGAGCCTGTCAAGACAGGAGTCGGGGAATTAAGGTCTGGGTCACATGGATCAATGTCATTTGTAACATTGAATGATAGATATTGGACCTCGGGGTGCCCTAGACACATCCGGTCAAGATAGATCACGATATGAGCAGTATGAAGAGTCGAGAGGTCCAGAGTGACTACATCCCCAAAATAGTGAGGGGAATTTTTATAATCGTCGAGACATTCAGCGACCACACATGCCTACATTTGATGGGAACGATAATGGGATGTTTTTATTCAACCATTCGAGAGAATAGCCTATAGGCAACACTGGAATACAGAGGAAACTCTT
The DNA here is from genome assembly GCA_016106625.1 of Dracogyra subfuscus. Lineage (NCBI taxonomy): Eukaryota > Metazoa > Mollusca > Gastropoda > Neomphalida > Peltospiridae > Dracogyra > Dracogyra subfuscus. The sequence goes on from JAECMU010085984.1 coordinate 1,468, forward strand.
GACCGTCTACATGAAAGTCTTATAGAGGTCAGGCAGCAAAGTATGTCTGCTGCTTATCATCCAGTATTAAAGAGACATACCCATTACCAAGAAACAGTCTACAAAAATGGTTTGGTTAAGTTGAACCACCATCAACAGCTCGTAAAAAGATGAGTACAATTCAGCAAAATGCAGAGACGATTGAGGAATTTGCAGGAAAGGTAAGGCACCATCTAGTAGTTAGAGCCTACCCTGGAATGTCTCTGGAACTACAAGACAAAATTGTGGCAGAATCCTTTCTTAAAGGTATAACAAATCGCAGCATTGTATTTGAAGCCATGAATCAAAATCCAGCTACTCTTGTTGATGCCGTTGACAAAACAGTCACCTTAAAACATAATTATTGGGCAACATTGGGGCGTGATGCAGGCCAAAAAGTCAGAATGTGACATGTATCGTGGTTTGATGAAGAAGATATTTCATAAGAAACAGGGTTTGTAACCAGACAGGTCTAGCATTCTAAAAAGACAGCAGACTTTGACAGATGTTTGCAAAATATTGAACAGTCTGTCAAAAAGCTTTCCCTTCTGTACAAGAATGTCCTAACAAACAGAACTGCCAAGCAAAGGCAAGTGCTTTTGATGTGGGGAGCAAGGGTATTACTCCAGAGAATGTTCTCGTTCTCCCTCACCAAGGTGACCAATAAAAAATATATTGAATAGGTGAATGGGTAAATGTGATCACACTTTAAAGTTGATATCGACAAATTATTCTCCTACACCATGCAGTGAGTCACCTACATTAAAATAACTCGATTGGCCAATGGTAATCCCAGTTTAATTATCCAGGTAACATAACAGATGTTTGAGGCACTGGGGCAGATGCTTCAATTGTATCACCAGAAATTGCCATATGCGTACAAATCCAAAGAAGAACACACACAGTAGATCTAGTTAATGCCCAAACAGAAGCTACAATGCAGGTTACTGGAGGGGTTACTGCAACCATTTAGTTAGCAGGCAAACAATGGAATTGGCCTGTTTATGTTGTCCCAATCAGAGACCAGATGCTACTTGATACGGTTTTCCTAAAAGGTGTGGATGCCACTGTTCTAGCAAAGCAAGGGGAAATACTCGTCAATGGGTGAATCATCCCTGGTAAAGATATCACACCTAGGGATTCATGTTCAGCATCAAGGGTAGAGATGGACAATGATGAATGGATTCCTCTTTTAAGTGAAACAAGTGTTATTGGTAGAGTTGCACAACATAACAAATGTACCTTTTGGTGTTCTTGAGCAAGCATCGCTTCCAGATGGCACACACATTGCATCAGTTTGGGTTTCAATGAGTAACAGAATAAAAGCATACAAGTCGGAAACAGAACCCAATTTAGATGGAGACTTCTGAATCAACAACCCAAAGCAACAAACAAGACACCTCTGGCACTTGGAGGGTTACTGCAACTCCCAGTCTGTGAATCAACAATCCGGAGCAAAATATTATCTACATTTGGCATGTTACTGCATACAAACAAACCCCCCCCCCCCATCCCCCCCCCACTCCGGGAGTTGGATGTACAACAAATCCCTATAGCAGAGCACACCAACAGTGCATGAAAAACATCTTGTGGTTGGCATACCTTTCTTTGAGGAGAAGCCACATAAAGTTATGATGTCGCATCCCAAAATGACATCATTTGCTGTGCATGTGAAATCATTATGGTGCATATGGGTCATACTTGTTATACTTCCCTGGATATCTTGAACCATGTGGATAATAATAAACATACAACATATGTACACTTAAGGAATTTTGACTTTCACTGCCTAAATTAATTACTGAAACAATAACGCACCCATATGTCTTGGGATGACATTACATACAATCAAGAACAAAACAATTAAAAAAAAAAACAAAAAAAACAAACAAATGGAAGCAACATATTTATGGGTACCATACAATGTATATAATTTAATATATACCACTAAATCAATATTCAAAGTCATCTAATAATATACAAAACAGCAGAGCTAGCATGCGTTAATCCAGCAAAAGACCTACATGTACATTTGGTTTTGCGGTCGTGAGTGTCAATTTCTCCCAGAAAAAAGAAATGTTAAGTGCAATCGTCAGTCCTATTAGTTTATTATAAATGTGTAGAATCACATATAAACCATTGTCTATGAAGATAAAATCAATATTCATGGCAGATACAAACAAATGTGTGTTTAGTAGCATGCAGTTACTGCATGCACATTAGTTACTATTAATATGTCAGTTTCTTATGAACATCCTTTTTTGGCTTATAAAATGGTAAATCTTGCAGAACTCGAAGTAAAATTTTGCAAATTATAGGGCAAGGCCATTTGGCCTCAAATGATAAAGATTTCAACAAGTGTCTTAACACTTTAATGTCCTTGACAAAACTGACATGAATTCAGAAAAAAATATTGGTTCACAGCACAATCATTAAACACTTTTGAGGATATATGAAATAAATATTTACAAATATTTTGATTTTAAATGTACTCATAACATATGGGTACACCAGACAATACTTAAATATGATTACAATTTAAGCCATTATTACATTCATGAGATTTATTAAAGATTTATTGCAATCAGCGAAAAAACATCAAATTCATTTTAACGCAATGTCACAATGTAACAGTTCTAAGAAGTGCAGAGAGAAGATTTCAGGTCAAACATGTTGCTGTAAATGCCTATAGTTCAAATAGAAGTTTACTCATTAAACCATTGTATATACTTTCGTCCCTCAATATCTAGCCAAAAAAGGTTGGTTTCGATGTACAAGACAACTCATTTTTACAAATGGACGATTAAGAATTCGAGATGATTTCTTATGTCATTCACAGGCATTCATTTTGGTGGAGGGAGGGGGTCAGAACGTAGCCCAGTGGTAAGAGTGCTTGCTTGATGCATGGTCAGTTTAGGATCGATTCCCCTTGGTGGCCCCAATGGGCTATTACTTGATCCAGCCAGTGCTCCGAAACTGGTGTAACAAAGGCTGTGGTATGCACTATCCTGTCTGTTGGATGGTGCTAATCAAAAAGAATAGTTCATGAAGTGGCGACAGTGGGTTTTCTCTCGCTATATCTTATCTGTGTCATCTCATCCTTAACCATGTCTGTAGATATAACCATATAACTATAAATAAAATATGAGTCTGTTGTTAAATAACAATATTTCCTTCCTTCGTTTTGGTGAACCCATCAAAGTACAGATGCTATGATTTGATAAAGATATTAAGATACCAGAAAAATAATAAATAAAGCGATCCCATAAATATTTAAAATAAAATTATAGATAAATTTAATGTTTAAATATAATTAGGATTTGTTTTTTTTTTAATATTAATTAACAAAACCTGTTCTATCTAGAATGCCAAGTGGGACGTAACACTTATGACATCACACAATGACATCATCAACTGCTGCACTACAACCTTACAGGAACATCAACCAAACGAGATGAGTGATATAAATTAAGATCAATTAATATTATAGGTAATAAATAGGATATTAAACTTGCTACCATTTCATATCATGTTTATGTCCCTCAATAAATAATTTTCACTGTTACTCACTACACCTTGTGACAACTGAATTTTATTTCACTCGGGACAGAAACAGGATACGAAATGTAAGCTTGTTTAATATCCTGTCATTATGTTTACAGGTCAAGTGCTGATAATATATACATCCATAAAGTATCTAGCAACAAAAAAGCATAAATCATATAAAATATTTTTATTTTCATTGATCATTGTATAAAACTAATTTGTGACATATTCCAAGTAATAAATATATCGGAATTATACCCATTTCTGTGAGTAAATGAATGTTATATTATTTATTTATAGCATAAAAATAATCTATTGAACTATACTATAGTTACCAACAATTTACTTACAAATAAACAAAACTAACTCATAATATTGTTATTTATTTAGTTAATTGGTCTCTTTGCTGGCTTGCCTTGACATTATCATTTCGGCACACCCTTATATAAAAGAGTAGGACAAAAGTATGAATGAAACATTACGTAGCAACATTAATCACGTTCATACTGGGAAAACAAATGTGTTTAATCCAAAAAGTAGTATTACTCAGAAACGCTTTAAAAACAGTTTATGTGGTGATCAGCTTGTACCTATATATTTTCTGTTTTATCTAAAATAACATGAATCAGGTATTTATGAAGAAAAATTCGAAAAATAAGGTGTTTTGAAGAAAAAATAGGAAAAATGAGGTATTTTGAAGAAAAATAAGGAAAAACTAAGTATTTTGAAAACAAATTAGGAACAATTAGGTATTTTGAAGAAAAATAAGGAAAAACTAGGTATTTCTGTGTGTATATCATTGTCTGTGACTTCAATGTATTACAGGGATCGAACTTAAGAATTAGTTCCCACAGCAATTGTTTATTTTAATTGCCATTGGTGAAATTACCCACCTATACAACAGGTTTTTTTAAAAAGAGACTTGCTCCAATAAACATGACTCAAAGGTTGTTTTGCTGTATGTAGACATATTTCAAATATACAAATGTTATACACTGGAAGATAATGTAGAAGAGGAGCTTTACAGACAACAATTTATACTGCAGTTCGAACCCTGAATTATGGAGTTCAAAAGAATATGTGTGACAACTACATAACTATATACTGCTGTTTCTCAACTTTTACACACATGCACTGCAGACAAAAGAAGTGCTTCTTTTGTTGTAAAGTGCTTGTTACAACTATCCAGCCCTCAAAATTCGTGGCGGCAATCGGCAATGCCGTCGCAAAAGCTATCGCAAACTTGATTTGCGACAGCATTTCATTGCCGTCGCAAATCTGTGAGTGGTGTAAAGTCTTTAGGCATTTCTCTCTAAACTGTCCAATTACAGATCCCAGAAAAAAACATAAATGTATTATCGCGTGTAGCTCAGTTTCCTAAATAAATATAAATTAGTTTATTCCAGTATAGAAGCTTACGAAAGTAAAGTTGAGATGTTATATTTTAGCATATTATTACAGCAGTGGATCATATATGAATAATTTTGACAGCATTAATCTTTTCTTTAAAATTGCCGCTGTAATGCCGCTGCAAAATTGATTTGCGACGGCGCTTAACTACCGTAGCAACCTTGTCCGAATTTCAAGGGCCGACTATCTACTGAATCTTTTATCACAGACATAGCACAAATTTGCATGGTGAATATTTTATACTGTTAATTTATATAATTTTTTAGAAACTGAAACTGAAACCAAAACTTTAAGCAAACGTACTAGGGTGACACTCCATAATTGATGTATGCATTCATAGTCATCAATTTGATGCCATATAACAGTAAATAAAATGTGTTGAGAGTGTCGTTAATTAAAAATGTCTTTCTTTCTTTCTTTCTTTCATAGTGATCAAATAAAAACATTTCAATAGGAATTATGCACTATTTATTTTGATGTAAGGACACTCAAAATGACGTCATTCCAGTTTGACATCATTTCCATTCACAAATCATTTGAATATCTAGTAATGACAGACTGGAATTAAAGTTGTGCGTACAGTTTATAAAAACATGATAAAAATTTTTTTTTTATATAAAGCTTGAGATTATATGATAATGAAACAGGGGTTCTAGAATATAGTGGCCCGATCCCCGAGGTCAGGGATTTTTGGATTCGGGCCAGTAAAAGTTACTTTGTGCAATACTGATGGCAAGTGGTCATAAAAGAACAGAAGAAAAACTTCAACACTATGTCCTAACAAAAAGAAAAGAAACCGCTACAAGTCACTTCTTTCGATTTGCTATCATGTGCATTATTTCACTAACTAATCTTTGATCCATCCATGACATCAATATACCTACCAATATCACTTTATTAAAGTTATAGTATAAACAATGGAAAAACAAAAGTTAATTGTTTTTCCGCCATTTTGGTTTTTTTTTACCCTGGAATCCATAGTACAGTGCAAGCATAATATGCAAAATGGTAACCAGTCTTATTAGTTTTAAAGGTTGCATGTCATTATTTCCAGTGTGTGTTTCGATATCATCAATATCATATATTAGGAATAAAAATATGTATCTGCTCGGTATAATATCTGCCCACATCCCCCTCAACAATATTTGTTAAAATTAGTGTAAGTTTATGGTTAGGGTTAGTTATATACAATACCTTTTTAAACATTCTGTACTATAAAAGCAACATAATCTTCATATTTATAATCAAATATCAGTACGTTTTGCATTTGAAAAATGAGAAATTTTTACTATTCTGTGTAAAAGTGCTTTTGGAAGAAATATAGCACAGAAGAAAAGGGTTCGTTACATTTCATAAACACTTGGTTCATTCCATCAAAATACACGCTATGAGATTTCAAAGTATTAAAATGCAGTTTTACTTGTTGATCCACTACTTGGCCGAGTGGATACAGTGCTCGGCTACAATCCTGATGGTCTGGAGTTTTAATCCAGACCGTAGCACTTGATATCGCTAATTCAATGATGTTATTTTTAAAGCAAATTTAACCATCATATCCCTCCTAGGTACAGGCCTGCATAAGTAACAAGCTCAGCGAACATTTCAATCATGCATACAATATGATGTCACTTATCAAGTAGATTTTTGTGTTTTTTCATGGAAGCCAAGGGCTATCTAAGTCAATTAATTAACAGAACATGCAATTGGTTACACTTTAGTTTGCAAACAAAACATCACCAGTTCAAAATGGTTTGATGCAGGACTTAGAAGTAGATTATGGTTGCTCCACTCACATGGGTAGTGACTTTCAGTGTTGAGCTAGTAAATAACTACTAATGCCATGCCGCACAGCTTGTGATGAAAAAGATTGTCAAATGCTGCAGTTAAGTCTATTTTGTAAATATGAATATCCTGACCACCACCAGTGTCAGTGTTTTTTACGCTCCATCTCCTTGTTTAGGCAACTTATTCAATTATCTAAAAAAACAAATCAAGAAGTAAAGAAGGGCTAGTGAATTTTTAATAGTGGCTAGTAAATTAAAAAAATCACTGATCCTATGACTAGTGGATTTTATACAAAAATCCTAGAAGCCTTGTGATGATAAACCCACACAAGTTTTTAAAGATTTATTTAATAGAAATGTTTTATTTAACGACACACTCAACACATTTTATTTACGGTTATATGGCGTCAGACATATGGTTAAGGACCACACAGATATTGAGAGAGGAAACCCGCTGTCGCCACTTCATGGGCTACTCTTTCCAATTAGCAGCAAGGGATCTTTTATATGCACCATACTACAGACAGGATAGCACATACCACAGCCTTTGATATACCAGTCGTGGTGCACTGGCTGTGACGAGAAATAAAGTTTTATTGATGTCACCACAGTGCTTATGGTTTGACGCGAGCAATTGCTCTCGCTCGCGTGTGCTCGCGCAAAACGATTTCCGCGTGGGGGACGAAAAACTGCTCGCCTTATCACACATAGACATCGCTAATCTATTTACTCTAAAAATACTGTGAACTGGCACCACGGAAAATTGAAAATAGCTACCGGTCTATAGAAATGTTTGACTTATTTCGACTTATTTGCAAGCTGTTTATTGATTGGTCAGCGAGAGCCGAGAATGGGAGAATGTCGATAATTGGATTGAGTATAAAGGTCAAGGATTTGTTTCCTGATTTGCTCGATTTTACGAATGGCCCATATGGGCACAGGCTAAAACGGAACCATTTTTGTTCGCGAAAACGGAACCTATCATGGCTAAAACGGAACCATATATAAATATATATAACTTACCTTATTTTTAATTTCAGGATTAGGGTTAGGGTTCAGAGCGATGATTAGGGGTTGGGGGGGAATTCGGAAGTCGTAGACTGGCCACACTGTTTATGTAATGCTACTACTAATATTACATATTAATTAGATTATAACGTGATGTAAATACGTAAATTCTTCAAATAAAATTCATGGCTGTTAACTGTCCGTCGTGAGACGGATTTCCGTCGTCAGAGAAATGGTGGAAATATTTTTTTCAGGCAGTTTTTTTTATATTTCTTTTTATTATTATAAATGAGAATCACTTCGGCCGTTTTCGGTTTCCGTAATGTCAACCCGATCGCTTCGGACGTTTGCTTTGCCCCACTGACCTCCTTTATGGACCCATCCCAGGGTATAATCTATCATATATTTTGGGGCCAATATCAAACTTTTCCCCAATAAAGATCCCCAAAGTTGCTCACAACCCACCCTCCACCCAAAAAAACACACAAACTGACATCGAAAAAGTTTCGTTTTGGTTTTCCGATCGATTAGGAACATGTGATGCAAATTAGGTGTATCCTGTTTCGATACAGTCAGTTGCATCGTATTTTTTAATAATAATGCCTACATTGTATGATATAATAAATTTTTGGTATAAGAATACAACTTTTTGTTTTAATCCATCCATTTGTGTTAACACATATTCGGGATCTATCGCAACACATCCAATCCGCTATTTACTTAGTCCGAACAGATGTAAAAAGCAAAGTATTGACTTAATGTGCATCCTGCACTACTATTTGCTGTGCTATTTTAAGCAGATGATCTTATTTTTTAAAAAGGTGTGTACGTATGTTTCGTACTTTTTTTTCAGGGGTTTTTTTTCAGATTTTTTTTTTTTTTTTAAATCATGTTTGGTATGATTTTTGTAATTAAACCCCCCGCAAAAATCCGTTACTACAGTATTTGTAAATTAAGTGAAAAAAAAACCCCAACTAATTTAAATGTGCTACTTACTCCCTTTGAAGTAATGACCGTTCCCGATGTCACACCATGTGATGAACAGCACGTGCGAGTTTGAACATATTACGATGTTATAGTTCTGCTGGGAGATTATTAGATTGCGTATTATAGATATTGAAACTTAATAAGTTAATCCGGTCAAAAATTTACATTTACTGACCAGCGATATGTTACTGCTTTATTATTTACAATTGAATAATGGGGTTATTCAAGAATTATGCAACGTGCACAAAGGAGAGTGGGAATTATGGGATATTTTTTTTATATTTTTTTTTTTGTTGGGGGTGGGGGGGGGGGGTATTGTACAACGTAATGCTAATTAATAAAGTAAAATGCAACCAGTCATTCCCGTTTTATTTTAACATATATGTATTACTAAAGGCCCCAAAGTAAAATATGAGAGGAGTATTAAAACATATGGTTAAACTTAAATGGACACCAAGATTAACAGAGGACTATTCAACATTAGCGTAATGCAGTATCAGACATTGGATTTTACCCCAGTTTTTAACGACCATAATGAATTTGCAATAAGACTAGGGCGACCTGATGTAAATGTATTTGAACATTTGATTTGCCGTCCATTAGCAGGCGGTCAATCCTAAATAAATAATATCAAGTAATAATGCAAACTTTAAACAAATGCCCGTAGCTTATGAAAGAACACCCCAGCACATGTCAGCCTAATAGAACTATTTTTATTAATATAGGTTCACTGCAGGGCCCTTCAAATTAGTGTTGTCCAATAAAAAGGAAAAAGAAAAGAACAGAGTTTGGGTTGGAAGAAAAGATGTTTAAAGTGGACTACAATTGTCATATAAAACACTACCATTTTGAATGATGATATAATCATGGCACTGACATCCGCCATCTAAACTCTAATGAGTGCAATGCCTTCTACCTTGAAATTTCAGTCACAACATTTTACTTTTGTTAACAGCCATGTAGATAAATCTAACAACAGGGCATATATCTTTTTGTTTCTTTTATATAATATACATACAGAGAGCAATTGCTCTCCATCATCATTTCAGGAGAGCAGTTTATTGCTCGCCATCAATTTTCAAACCATAAGCACTGTCACCATGTACAGTCTTAGAGTCTACATCATGGTTCTTTTATGGATATAAACAAGGGAATGCCAGACAACTTAGCCAGGAGGACAACTCGGCCTGGAGGACAACACGGCCCACATCGAGACAGTTCGGCCCAGATTTCTTAAGACAACTTGGCCAGGAGTCCAGAGACAACTTGGCACATGGACAATCTTGTCTATTGTTGAATAAGTGTTGTTTTTTAAGTATTCTCACAGAACTAAAAGAATGTGTTTTTGTTCTTCTACAAGTTGGTTGTATTTAATGTAATAAATGTGGGAATTTGGCAAATGATGTCTTTTGTCTTATTTCTTTAGTACAATACTTCTAGAAACTCATCCGACACTACGATATGCGTCTACGACATGTATCATTGTCATTCTTAATGGTGACCATATAGTTAGCGGTATCCATCAGTATAATGCATTATTATTACTATATAGTACAATACTTCGACACGGCCAACTATCATACTTAACACGCATATAATGTGTCACAGCATGCCCCGTCTATCAGTGTAATAACTCGGCCCCATGGCCAAGATGTCTGGGCCGAGTTGTCTCCCGGTCCAAGTTGTCTGGTCCCCTAAACAAGGCAGGGCTAGAATTTACTCAAGCTAGTCCCAGAGAAGAATCAATTTTACAATTTGCCGTCTGTCATTAAATACCAGATACAAACACTGGCAGTTTTGCATTGGACAGGATGCCATGGGTATGGGCAGATGTGGTGGGGAGTCTGGCATGTCATGTGATATGATTTTTTCTTTTTAATAATTCTAAAAACTCCAAAAAACTGCTCAATAAAATGTTCTCCCGCCCCCGCATACATCCCCCCATCTCTAAGCCTACCTCGTCAGTCAAGAAACACCTGCACACGCGCCTGCGATTTTATTATTATTTTGTTTAATAAACAATGTTGAAATATGAATTTATGTTCATGCTCATGAATCAATACCGAATCCAGCGAATGCAAACTTAGCTTACCAAGAATATACCGGCTTTTCATCTTCTACCTCCTGCAGTGGTTGTCTACCACCAAAAAATCGTGAAAACAAACAACCCATGTCTGGTTAAATTCATTAGGGAGAAAGTAGTCTCACTGATGAGATAATTTAAAATCAAAGCATGTTCGTGCTGGTTCAGTAACGTCAAAACATGCAAGCACGCAAGTTTTCACAGCTTCACATCAAAGAATGCTCATTTTTTGATTGGATAAAAATAACTCGGATGTGTTCGTTTGGCTAATCGTGGTAAACTGGAATACTGACTACTGTACTAGTAGTTTAGTGAACGGACTTAAAATCATTCTTAAAAGTAAAAAATCGTTATTAAGTTCCAAATAAAAAAGTAAACTATTGCCAAGGTATCCCTAGTAAAACAAGAATATATACACATACATACATACATACATACATACATACATACACACGCGTGTGTGTGTGTGTGTGTGTGTGTGTGTGTGTGTTTGAGTGTGTATGTATGTATGTATGTGTATATATTCTTGTTTTACTGTCTGTTCTGCTAATTAAAGGATGCGTGCTTCACAGTTTACTATAAATACTTTTGACATGTTGTCTCCTGGAAAAACTGAATCTGGAATATATCAAATTAACCGTTCTCACCAAGTTTGTTTTATTTCCATTTAATTATTTAATTCCTACTTCATGCCGGGTATTGTCATAGTAAGTGAACCTTCCAATGCAAAGCGTAGCCTGCTCAGAGGCAATTAGATGTACTCCATAGCCATACTTTCTTAACTGATACACAGTGGAGATGTCGGGACTGAACGGGTATACCTGAAGGTGTGAAGATCGGTTCGTTGCTGGGCCTTGTCGCTATTG
>JAECMU010085994.1:6296-24431 GCA_016106625.1 Dracogyra subfuscus
GTTCTCATAACATGTAAGTAAATATCAAAACTGTATATACTCCCTCTCACACCTCCCCCATGCCAAACCAGCCCAGCCCCTGAATCATTACTTTATAGCAAGTTCTCATAACACGTAAGTAAATATAAAAACTGTGTATACTCCCTCTCACACCTCCCCCACACCAAACCAGCCCTGCCCCTGAATCACTACTTTATAGCAAGTTATCATAACACATAAGTAAATATCAAAACTGTGTATACTCCCTGTCATATCTCCCCCATACTAAACCAGCCCTGCCCCTGAATCACTATTTTATAGCAAGTTCTCATAACACGTAAAGTAAATAGGAAAATTGTGTATACTCCCTCTCACACCTACCCACACTAAACTAGCCCAGCCCCTGAATCACTATTTTATTGCAAGTTCTCGTAACACGTAAAGTAAATAGCAAAATTGTGTATACTCACTCTCACACCTACCCCACGTCAAACCAGCCCAGCCCCTGAATCACTACTTTATAGCAGGTTCTCGTAACATATAAGTAAATAGCAAAACTGTGTGTAAAGACCCACACACAGCTACGCTCTTCCTTTGAATGATTAATTTATTACACGTAAATGTATATATACAAAAACTCCGTTACACTCACCCACACTAGTTCATCATTTTCATTTATATATAGTTTTGTGTGTGCTTATATCCAGTTAAGTTTCAATCACCTGTCCGGGACACACACCTCAGCTATCTGGGCTGTCTGTCCAGGACAGAGAGTCGGGGGTTAATGGGTAGTGAGAGAGAAGTCTGTGCAGTAGCCTTAGTCATAAAATTTTCTCTAGGTGAGAGCCGGTACCAGGAGGCGAACTCAGTACCTAGGCTGGTGCATGATACCTGTTTGGGAGATCAGTATAGTGGTTTTACACTCATCCTCTGATATGTTTACATGTACTTACACTTGAGTTGGAGCTAGCCCATGACAATGAGATCATAACTCGCTAGACTTGAACCTGCTAACTCAACCTTTCATTCTCCTTTCAATTTATTTTCATGCTTATATCCAATTAAGGTTCAAGCACGCTGTCCTGAGCACATACTTTAGCTATCTGGGCTGTCTGTCCAGGACAGGGGTTAGTTGTTAGTGAGAGAGAAGAGGGTGTAGTGGCCTTAGCCTACCCATTGAGCCCTTAACAATTCACTCTGGGTGGGAGCCGATACCGGTCTGCAAACCCAGTACCTACCAGCCTGTAGTCCAATGTCTTAACCACTGCACCACTGAGGCCAGTGTAACTTAACCACTGACCTATCTACACTTGTTTCTTTTCAGCTGTTCGTTCGTTTTAACTTGACTTTCGTGGTTATGTTCAATTAAGCTTCGAGTACCTTGTTCTGAACAAACACGCCAACTATCTGAGGCTGTTTATCCTTTCATTCATTCATTTATTCATTCATTTTAACGAGAGGAGGAGGAGGAAATGATTTAACATGCACGTTCAGAGCAAGCTGTTGTAGCACACACCTGTCCAGGGAACATTTTGGGCTGGGTTTACAAAGCCTGTCTTTGTCTGTCATGTGGGGGCAAGACATAGTCCAGTGGTAAAAAGCATTTCCTTGATCTGCAGTCGGTCTTGGATCGATCACCATTGGTGGGACCATTGGGCTATTTCTTGCTCCAACCAATGCACCATGACTGGTACATCAAAGGCCGTGGTATGTGTTATCTTGGGATGTTGAATATAAAAGAACCCATGCTGATAATCAAAAAGAGTAGCCCACGAAGTGGCGACAGCGGGTTTCCTCTCTCAATATTTGTGTGGTCCTTAACCATATGTCTGACACCATATAACCATAAATAAAATGTGTTGAGTGCATCATTAAATAAAATATTTCCTTTCTTCCTTATCTTTCATGCAGGTAACTACATGTATTGACAATGCTTAAACACCTGTTTAAAAAAAACACAAAAAAAACAGGCTTCCTAAATTCGGCCCTTTGTTTTTTAAATTTTGCTTAGCAGCAATTGGTGATCAGTTGAAAACTGAGTAGCAGCTACTGTTTAATGTTTTGTAATTGTGTAGCAATCTCTGAAATTTGGGTAGTGAATCGTGATGTGATACTGAACCAAATGTTCCTTGCTGACTTGGGAACAAGTTCTGGCATGGGTCAGTTCCTCAAAGATGGTAGGAATATTGGAATTGAGAAGGAGAGTCTCACACACTCCAGTCAGCAAGTGCAAAGGAGCACACACACAGCCTGACCCGTGAACCATGTTAACTTGATTTTTGTTCTTATATCCAGTTAATGTTCAAAGATGATTTTCTGGGCACACATTTCAGCATAGATCTAGGACCTGTTCAAGACCGTGGCTTACTGATTAGTTATTAGTGCCTTGTGATCGAAACAAAGTGTTGTGCTTTACATCTGGTCACTGAGCTATTAAAACTCAATCTATGCAGGAGCCAGTACTGCGGTGCGAACCTAGTACCTATAGGTACCAGACTTAACTTTGATGACAAAGGCCAATCATGTGTATGGTTTGCAGGTATATTGTAAACAATTGATGGCTATCTTTCCACTAGTCACCATAATTGTTTGTAGAGTTTGCCTGAAGGCGTAATGACTTACAAGTAACCACTAAACCAATGAGGCAGGTCAAGGCCTGTAAGTATATCTGTATATCTGAAGCATACCGGCCTCGGTGGAGTAGTGGATAAGCCATCACACTTAGGTTCATAGGACCTAAGGTACTGGGTTCACATCCCGGTACCGGCTCCCACCCAGAGTGAGTTTAACGACTCCATGGGTAGGTGTAGGTGTAAGACCGCCACAACATTGACTTCTTTCTCACTAACCTACTGTCCTGGACAGACAGCCCAGATAGCTGAGGTGTGTGTTTGCCCAGTATAGCATGCTTGAACCTTAATAGGATGTAAGCTCTGAAAATAACTATGAATAAAATGAAGGATAGCATTCCACTGCTTACCGTAGAGCTGTGAAGTTTACCTCAAGCCTAATGACTTAGACAGCTGAGGTGTGTGCTCTGGACAATGTACTTGAACCTTAATAGGATATGAGCCCGAAAAGAACTATGAATAAAATGAAGTCCTGATGGCATTCCACTGCTTACCGTAGAGCTGTGAAGTTTGCTTCAAGTCTTAGACCAGTAAGGCTGATAGACAGTCGGATAGCTCAGGTGTGTGCCCTGGACAGCGTGCTTGAAACCTAATAGAATATAAACACGTAAATAAGGATGAAAAAAACACACAAAACAAACAAACAAAGCAGTAGGAATACATAGTAGACCTGTTGACTTGTAGCATTCCACTACTTACGGTAATTGTTTGTAGAGCTGTGAGGTTTGGCCAACACTGAGAGAGATAACGAGGCAATTACTTGAACATGTTTTTCCATTACACTGAGTGCCACACATCACTAACTGCAGCAGTTGGCGGGATTGAGTTGAGATGTTTGCGCTGTTTGTGTTTGCAGGTACTTGTTAGAGGACCAGCTGAAAGGCCCGTCTAGTGTCGAGGGTTACATAAGTGCTCTGAGGAAGGGATGTCGGTGTGTCGAATGTAAGAACTGAAAACACTTTATTATTTTACTTACAAAATAAACTATTTTATTGGTTTACTGAAGGAAAAAAAATGGTTTTATTATTTTACTTAAAAAATAAACTGTTTGGTTGTTTTACTTTAAAAAAAAAAAACTATATTTTAAAAAAATTGGTTAATGTTTGATTATTTTACTTTAAAAAATAATCTGATTAGTTTACTTGAACAATAAACTGATTGGTAGTTTTACTTTAAAAAAAATAATTTTTTGTTTTTTTTACTTTAAAAAAATAAACTGTTTGGTTATTTTACTTAAAACTACACTGAGTAGGTTTAATATACGGTTATATTGACTTTTATTAAGGGATATTTCACAGTTTTATTTTGTTTATGATTCTACAAACTACATGTATAAATCAGATGGGAAGGGGTTAATGCCAATACTATATAATAAGCGTGTGTGTTGAGGGATTAATACAAGCATAAGCATACAAAATACCATGTGCCAAAAGGGACAGGGTTAATATAGCACGAATATACAGACATCTATGCTAGAGGTTAGTGAGACCATGTACACTTTGAAATTAACAAAAGATGTTCATTTAAAAATAAAACATGCATTTTGACATACATTTTTGAGAGAGGGTGGGGAGTACCAAAAAAGAGATATTTTGTACACTGACTAAAATGTTGATGATTGTAAATGGTGCATGAACATAAGATGTATTAAACGAGGACTATCTTACTTGCAAGTGCCATATTTTGCTATTTTTAGACACATTTGTAATAAATACAATTTTAATTGATCCCACAAATAATCTTTGTATTTATACTTAAGCCAAGAATATTTGTTGTTACTAGGCATTAACAATGGTTTCCTCAAGAATCACTTTGTTCACATATTAACCTTTCTTTGACACCTTACAGCCAATGTGTTGTTTGGGGTGTCGTTAAACATTCATTCTGGCATTCCTTGAGAATCTTTGTTGAAAAATATTTTAAAAATAAAAACAAAGTTTCATTCTGTATCCACAGAAATAGAAGCCAGTTATTTGTTAACAGAGAGATGCAAATCAAATTCAATTGTTTGACACCCGGTAGCCGATTATTAATTAATCAATGTTCTCTAGTGGGTATCATTAAACTAAACAAACTTTAACTTTGGTTATTATGGCAGTTTCACAGTGCTCTCTTAGGTAGCTTTAGCACATATGATTACGCTGATAATCATTAAATGGAAAGATGAGTTTATAATTGTACAAGTTGTGTACATGTCTGTGTAATGGAAGGTCTAAAGGTTATGTGTCAGTCTGGATTTGTAAGCATTAACTTAGTTAACCAATCAGTTTACATTCCAGCAGTAGAGTGCTGTTCCTGACCAGATAATATTGGAAAATTTACTTTTCTTCGAAACTGAATGAAAACTTCATGTTAGTTTTTACTTTCAGGTATGACTTGGTACCGTAACAGGTCATGTTAGTTATATCTCGACCTGTTACCAAATGCTTGGCATATATTACTAATGATGATAAAGTGTACAGACATAAGTGGCCTATAGATATATTTGTAGTTTTTATCAAAGCAGTTCGCCAGATTCTTTAATTTAGAAGTACATGTACATATGTAGTAGACCAGTACATGTGTAAGACATTGATCATCATGTAGTTTTATTTTTAATTGGTTGCAGTAATGGATTTCTGAGTGCGGGACATAGCCTATTGGTAAAGCTCTTGCTTGATGTGCAGTCAGTCTAGGATCGATCCCCATTAGTGAACCCATTGGGCTATTTCTCATTCTAGCCTGTGCACAAAGACTGGTATATGAAAGGCTGTAGTTTGTGCTGTGTAGTCTGTGGGAAGGTACATATAAAAGATCCCTTGCTACTAATGGAAACATTTAGTGGGTTTTCTCTCTTAAGACTATATGTCAGAATGACCAAATGTTTGACATCCAAACGTCAATGATGAATAAATCCTCTGGTGGTGGTGTTAAACAGAACAATCTTGTTTACTGGTGCGTGTGTTTTTCTTACAGTGGACTGCTGGGATGGTCCGAACGACGAGCCGATCATCTACCACGGTCACACGCTGACGTCCAAGATCTCCTTCAGATCAGTCGTGGAGGCCATCAAGCAGTACGCGTTCGAAGTCTCTGAGTAAGTGTTCATATCAACCAATACATGTTCAAAGTATCCGAGTATCTGTTCACATCAAGCAGGAAGCATTCAAAGTATCTGAGTGTTCATATCAACCAATACATGTTCCAAGTATCCCAAGTAACTGTTCACATCAACCAGTATGCATTCAAAGTCTCTGAGTAACTGTTCACATCAACCAGTATACATTCAAAGTCTCTGAGTAACTGTTCACATCAACCAGTATGCATTCAAAGTCTCTGAGTAAATGTTCACATTACCAGTACATGTTTGAAGTCTGAGTAAGTGATCATATCAACCAGGATGCTTTCAATGTCTGAGTAAGTGTTCATACCAACCAGTATGAGTTTGAAGTCTTTAAAAGTAAGTGTTCACATCAACCAGGAAGCATTCACAATCAACCAGTTTAACCAGTACCCAGTGTACTTGAAGTGTTCACATACACCTGTTAGTGTTCACATCAACCGCTTAGTTTATGAAGTATCTGAGTAAATGTTGACATCAGAATTTGGGGTAAGTTGAGATAATTTTTAACTGTGGCTAGTACAAAATTTAAATCACTTATCCCATGGTTAGTGAATTTTATAAAAATTCGAGAAGCCCTGCCTGTAATAATATCGATAGAAAACAACTGTAATATTATTTTGATATTGTTTCAGCTACCCTGTAATAATATCGATAGAAAACCACTGTAATATTATTTTGATATTGTTTCAGCTACCCTGTGATAATATTGATAGAAAACCACTGTAATATTATTTTGATATTTCAGCTATCCTGCGATAATATCCATAGAAAACACTAGTATTATTTTTATATTGTTTCAGCTGTCTTGTGATAATATTCATAGAAAACCACTGTAATATTATTTTGATATTCTTTCAGCTGCCCTGTAATAATATCAATAGAAAACCACTGTAATATTATTTTGATATTGTTTCAGCTATCCTGTGATAATATCCATAGAAAACCACTGTAATATCAAACAGCAGCAGGTCATGGCGTCCTGTCTGAAGGAGATTCTGGGCGACAAGCTGTGCGTGGAACCCATCCCAGAAAACTTACAGTGTGCCCCCTCACCTGAAGATATGAAGAGTAAAATACTGATCAAGGTGAGATACTTGGTCAGGTGTGTTCAGAAATACGTTTGAAGACAAGCAGACTGTTAGTTATCACCAGCCTTGGTTGTGTTATGGTTGACCCATCAGACATCAGACTGGTTAATGCAGGTACTGGGTTTTGCAGCCCGGTACCGTCTTTCTCCCAAAGCAAGTTTTAACGACTCAGTGTGTAGGTGTAAGACTGATAAACTGACTTCTCTTTCACTAACCTAGGCTGGATTTACCGTAGGTATTTGAGTGCTCGCCTGAGGTGCTTGTGTCACAGGATCGAACCACCTCGGTGGATCCATTCAGCTGATTGAATTTTTTCTCGTTCCAACCAATGCACCATAACTGGTCAAAGGCTGTGGTATCTGCTTTCCTGTCTGTGGGAAAGTGCATATAAAAGATCTCTTGCCGCTGAGTGATGTCATGTGGTTTAGAAAAAACAAAGTTTGTAGCTGTGTAAAACTCAGTCTTGTTTATTTGAACTTTTAAGATAGAAATTGGGTTTTTTTGTTGTCTTTTTAAACACCTTTTTTTTCGATAAATGAAGTGGATTGACAAACGTTGGTAAGCCTATATATAAATGCTTCACATGTATGTTAATAATAATAGTATAGAATTTATTTGGGACTGTAATGCTTTATAATCATTGTGTTTTCTGTGTTAAGATGCAAGGGAAGAAACTCCCATTAAACTTAGTCTGTAATGCTTTATAATTATTGTGTTTTCTGTGTTAAGATGCAAGAGAAGAAACTCCCATTAAACTTGGTCTGTAATGTTTTATAATTATTGTGTTTCCTGTGTTACATTGCAGGGGAAAAAACTCCCTATAAACTCGGATTGCAATGAGGGCTATGTGACAGACGAGGATGAGGGGGCCGAACCTGAGAAGAAAAAAAGCAATAAGAGGGTATGTGCAGGATATTTTATATTAATATTTCTCCCATCCCTAGCCGTGCAAGACATGCATATTCAATGACGTCAGCCCATGCAGAATACATCTTTCTTCCATACCTAGCCGTGCAATACAGGTGTATTCCATGATGTCGGCCCATGCGGTATACATCTTTCTCCCATCCCTAGCCATAGACAGGCATATTCCATGATGTCAGCCCATGCGGAATACATCTTTCTCCCATCCCTAGCCGTGCAATATAGGTGTATTCCATGATGTCGGCCCATGCGGAATAAATCTTATTCTCCCATCCCTAGCCATGAAACACGGGCTTATTCCATGACGTCGGCCCATGCGGAATACATCTTATTCTTCCATCCCTAGCCATGCAAGACAGGCGTATTCCACAGGGCTTCTAGAATACATTTGGAACATAACATCTACAAACTACAAGTTATTTATTTCGATTTGCCATCACATGCAATATTTTACTAACAAATAGTTGGTAAACAGTAATCTTTTACCCACTGATGACATTGGTATACCTACCGATGTAATTTTATTCAAGTTATAAAGTGTAAACACTGAAAAAACTAAAGTTTATTGTTTGCCGCCATGTTTTTGCTTGCACTGGTACCCAAAGGTTTGTTATTCTAATGTTAATAGTAGTACAGTGCAAGCATAAAATGCAAAACAGTAACCAGTCTTTTATTAGTTTTTAAAGGTTGCATGTCACCATTTATGTTGCAAAACAGTCAAGTGTAAATTATTAATTTAATTTATAAAATATCACATAAATTGCAAAAAAATAAATAAATGTTTTTAATAAAAATAACTAATTACACAATACCAAGAAATAAGTAAATATAACAAAGCACCCATAATGAAAAATTACTAATTTTGTATGTTGTATGTGAGCGGTGTGTGTGTGGGAGATGAAACTGTAATACATGTACACTTTGTTAAAGGTTCTTGTTTCCTTTCTTTTTTGTATGTGGGGTTTTTTTTTCAAAACAAAACATAAAGTGTGCCTATTGAGCCTATGTGTTGTTGACAAATATTTACATATGATCTCGGTATGCAAAATGTACATGGTACATTAAAAAGTTAATTATTTTAAAATACAGGGGTTTATTTTTTGGGTTTTTTTTTTTATCAACAGTTAAAACTGGGCAAGTGAATTTTTCACCATGGCTAGTGAATTTTCAAATGTTTCTAGAAGTTCCCCTGTATTCCATTATGTCGGCCCATTCAGAATAAATCGGTCTTGCATGACCACATGACTTCTATTGTTTGAGCTGATATTAACGTTAGATGATGGCACATAAACGGCACAGTAATGAAAGAAATGCTTTTTATATTTCATAAAAACAAGGAAACCTGCTGTCATAATGAAATTATACTATCATTATATTTTTACTATAAACCATTTTGGGGTATGATCTTTTCAGTGGTTATGATTATTTTATTGTAAGGAAAAAAATGTAGGTTTTTTTTACTTTTTCACAAAATCTTGTTTTTCATCTACTGGATAAGAGAAAAATAATCCTCCATAATGTATCCATGTGGAACAGAGCTATTCCACCTGAGGGTACATACTTTGTTGTCAGGGACGAGACTTGACAGAATATATCTACATGTTGATGTAGTTTGATAGTGATTATGAAAAACAATAAGAGGGTATGTATATATAGGATATTTCATATAAATAGCCGTGTATTAGCCGACTTTTGAAGTCTAGAAACACTTTCCAAAAGAAGAAGGTCGGCTAATACACGGAGGCAACAAATTGGAGCATAAAATTTCGATCGAAAATACTCCCGACCATGACTTATAAATTTTGATCAGACCCTTTCTCAGATTATGTATCAATAATTTGTGCACAGTATAAATAAAACACCCCATCATGCAATATTATGCAGTTTTTTGTTCTTGAATGCATTATAAGTTTGATGAATAATAATAAAAAATTACTTGTTTTATTGTCATTTCAATGGTAAAGGTCTCACTACACAAATCACTTCCGGGTAAGAGTTCATTCATCACGGTCCACTATATATAGATCCTAATTGTGGCACATGTTATGGTTCACATTCTAGGAAATAGTGAAGAATTAAAACAATATGTATGTTTAATGGTAAGCCTTCTGGCTGTATTTTGCCCATGTTATTTTGTAATATTGTACATCGACCATTTGGGACATGGGTATATAGAACAAGTGACAGCCGGAGTGAATCGGTTAATGAATCACCTGTTCGGACCAGTAGTACAGCCAGATGCGGACATATAGCAAAAAACTGAGACGGAAATGTTATCAATTTTGGATTGAAAATAAATGCTTATATAATGTATGTTCGCAATGGTGTATGTTGTTAGTGCCAACGAGAACCCAGTCTATTAGCAATCTTAGTTTGAAGTTGGGTAATTTAACATGGGTTTCAATGGCAGATGACATCTGTTTAGTGAGACCAAAAACATATTCTTTCCGACTGTCCGCCATCTTTGTTTGACCTGTGCTGGGACCAGTCTTTCATATAGAAATTTAAAATACAAAACGGTGTTTATTCTTCAAACAAGTATTATATTTCTTATATTATTGTTTTGTTGGGAGGGTGCATTAAACTGTAAAGTAATGCCATAAATAACTTAAAGGGACATACCCTAGTTTCAGTTCATGCAAATTAACATTAAGTTTAGATTAATTTACAAACCTGTAACACATTTTTATAAAGTTTCAATTGAGTGAAATATGAGTCTTTGACTTTGAAATGGTGAAATACCCTCTAAAATAGAACAAAACTCGACTACATAACTGTTACTTCTCAGAGGCACGTGCCTTTTTAAAAATATGAGAAATGCATTTTGTGATATTAAAAAACATCAGGATAACCAAAAACACTTCGAATGTATGGAAATGGATACTTTAAACAATAAAATGTAAGTAAAGTATGATTTCAGTTATCAAAAAAACGCCTCTAATAGTCAAAACTATGTCTTAGTGTCTAAAAATTAGGGTATGTCCCTTTAAGCTCATTATTAACATTACTGACTGAAAAAACATAACATGAATTTCAGGACAATAATTACTCCCCACTATTGTTACATGACCATACTATATACCGTGAACAGCTGCAGTCACGGACTGCATGATCTTTTGTTTCTGTGTGTGGTGGGGGATTAAACTTGTCTCATTGATTTTTCTTTTTGCGGTCCAGTGAATAAATTAATTACTTGTGTGCATTGATATGTTGTTACAGGTTGAATTATTTATTTTTATTTTATGATTTATCAGTTCTAAATTATTTTTCACTGCATGGTTACGATGGTAGATGTTAGCATTGCTGCATTGATTGCAATCACGATTACCATGTTTGTATTGATTAAAGGGAAAACCAATACAGTGAACAAGAAAAAAACAAGTCTTATTTGTTGACGGTATTATTGAAATCATTACAACATACAGCTGGACAAAAGATGACTTCGACTTATACACAAGGACGATGATTTTGCACTAGATATTTAGGGTCAAACTAAGGGGTCGGCTTATCCACTTAGTCGGCTAATACACGGCAATATACGGTACATTATATTGTGTATGCAGTTCAATATTAATCAGTGAGTAAACAATTGATCACATTCGCTGTATACATTCAGAACAAGGACATATTGGGTCTGTAAAATAATGTTTTTGACTGATGAACTTCCACCCTCTGTTGAGGTTTATCATGATTAACTCGAAACATTTGAGACTACACATTTTTAAAATCATTTTTAAACTTTGGAAAATTCTCTGGTACGTGGTAGATATCAATGACTTGCAGCTAGAACTAGTTATTTCTACTGTCATTGTTTTCAGATTAACAAGTTCGAATGTTAAAAAAAAAAAAAATTCTGAAGAAGAAAAAGAAAACTACTAGAGAGTTTTTATCTTTTTAAAGATCTAGTTCAACTTCCAAGTTTTAAAAAGCTATCATCTCTGAAGTGCACTCTTTTTTATGAAGTATGTATAATACTTTTTAGGAAGGGTCGGTTAAGAAGCAGAAACTGGCCAAGGAGTTGTCTGACATGGTGAACTACTGTGTATCAAGGAGGTTTGAAGATTTCCAGATTTCACAGCAACACCGTGAGTAGCACATTTACACATAAGGGATTGGGTAAAAGCGGTGTCTGATGCCATCCACATTCATCCCTTTGTTGATTTTATGTGCATTTATTGATAAAAGTGAAATGTCTGTAATCATATAATTCTTGTTCATTTCAATTTGTAGACATATGGAATAAATGTAAAGTTGCTTCTTTGATGGTAGTCCATGAAATATGTAATAAATATAAAGTTTCTTCTTTGATGGTAGTCATTGAAATATACATGGAATAAATGTAAAGTTGCTTCTTTGATGGTAGTCATTGAAATATGTAATAAATATAAAGTTTCTTCTTTGATGGTAGTCATTGAAATATACATGTAATAAATGTAAAGTTGCTTCTTTGATGGTAGTTCATGAAATATGTAATAAATGTAAAGTTGCTTCTTTGATGGTAGTCATTGAAATATGTAATAAATGTAAAGTTGCTTCTTTGATAATAAAAAAGAAAATGTTTTATTTAAATACGCACACAACACATTTTATTTACGGTTATATGGTTGAGGACCACACAGATATTGAGAGGAAATCCGGAAATCCACTGGTGTCACATAATGCACTATTTTTCAGTTAGCAGCATGGGATCTTTTATATGCACCATCCCACAGTCTTTGATAGTAGTCATTGAAAAATGTGTAATAAATGTAAACTTTCTTGTTTGATTCTACTTATTGGAATATTTAACAAATGTTTTATGTTATATACATAATCTAACCTCTCCACCTATGTACATTTTCCGTTACATTCAAAATGTTCTTGTCTGGGTTTTTTAATGAAAATTGATTGTAAATATCTGTTTCTATTTAATGATTGTTGATGGGGATGTTTTTCGTTTCAGAAAAGTTTTGGGAGATGTGTTCTTTCAGCGAGTCCCAGGCTCTAAAACTGGCGATGTCATGTGCGGAGGAATTTGTCAACCACAACAAGCACTTTCTGTCTCGAATCTACCCAAACGCCATGCGTATTGACTCCAGTAACTACAACCCTCACGACCTCTGGAACTGTGGATGTCAAATGGGTGAGTCTGTCAAACATAACAAACACTTTCCTTCTCAAATCTACCATCTCTAATCTTTTAGTGAGGCAGAGTTATGGTGAATAGTGCAAAATTTGATACTAACATGCCACTTTGCATACAATTAGGTGTAAAGTAAAATTTGATATAGGACCAAACTGACAGAAGCTCCTGTTGGCCAGGTGACGTCATAATCCAAGATGCCACCCATTTTAGGGGGTTCATTACGAACATTTCGCTATCAAACTAATTATTGGGCGATTTGAGAAATTTAAACATAAATTTATATGTAAGTAAGGATGATCAGTTTGATAAAAATGTTTTTGCAATCCAATATGGCCGCCAAAAATTACTAAAATGTTAAAATGGCAGCCACATGTCAATAGTGAAATTGTCAAAATGATTTTAAGTTGATCATATTGTCTTAGATTACATACTTCATGCCTAAATTGTATAAAGGATATTTGAACTGCAAAATGTAATAAGATACAATATTCAAAATGGCCACCAAAATTTGTAATCGCATATTATAAATGAATTACCTCAAGTTTGATATTCAGAAGGTGCATCTCACAAGTGTTATCATAAAGGAATACTATTTTTCATCATTGTTTTTAAGTCTTTGGAAAGTCTTGTGGCATTTAAACATCAAATAAACTCAACATTAAAAAACAATTGTCCAAGTAAATATTGTGAGTAGTATACTGCTAGTCGGATTCATGTACATCCAGTCATGAGCAATGACCTTGACAGAAGCATAAGTCTGTGCAAGGCAGAGATGACTTTACACATTTACATCTCTCACATCGACTTCTACAACTGCAATGAATTAGTTCTTGACAATGGGTAGAAGCTTCAGGCACCAATGTCCATAGAGGAACAAACCCAGATTGAACTCTTTTTCCATCCACAATCAATGATTTCAGGTACTTTTGGATTCTGTACAAGACATTTGTTTCCAAATATTTGCTTGCAAGCTGTTCTCTTTGTGTGTTGCACAAGGGCTGCTTCAGTTGGTGGTATATTTTCTGTCGAGTTTTCCTAGTGAAAGGTACTTGACGACATTCATTGACTTTATCAGTTAAGCTTGTTCTGTGTATTGCTCGACCATGGCCATTTGTTGACTAGAAATGTCTGTTGGGCAGTTAGACAGATATTTAAATGTGTCTGGTACCTCTGGAAATACCTTCCATATATCCCATGCTGTCTTTTTGCCATGTGAAAGCATGCCAGCATGGAATTGCCCAGCAGATATCTGAGCCAAGTGTTTGAGAGCACACGTGAATTGGAATGTAACACTTGTGTTTACCAGTTCCATACTCTATCCAAATCTTATCCACTGACAAGCCTTCAAATGCAAATATTGCCAGAACAACAACATCAGAATCCAGAGTTTTGATCATGATTTTCTTATGGCCAAGACTAGCAGCATTTTTGGAATGTAAAAGAAGTCTTGTATCCACTTCTTCCTATCCACAAGGTGACAACCCTTCTGTGTCAACTGACAATGGTGGCTGTGCGATTACTTTATCCAAGATGGTACATACGACTTGCTTCTCCTGTAACTTTGCTGGTTCTTCAGCCAGTAAACTGAATAATTCCATTTTATTTTCATCAACTTGAAGAAATGAATTCCACTGTATAGGGATTGTAGTTGATGGTAACACCTTGTACCTCTTACCTGACCCACACCTTTCTCTTGTATCTGATTTTAAACTATCTGGATAGTACCTACCAAAGATGACATCCACTCATGATGATGAATGTGACTGTACTGCAACAGACTTCCAAAACAACATGGCTGTAGTCCTCAAAGGTTTTGGTATTTCCAGGTTTTATCATGTGCACCAATGCAGGACCATCGATAATCACAGCAGTTGCCTCTGGTGCATAATATTGGACTGTGCAGCAACTTTGTAAGCAACCCATGACATCTGCTTTACTCCCTTTTCTAAGCTTTCCATATTTTGAAATTGATGGTGGATAGGAATGATTTTCATGGCTGAAGAAGGCTGACAAATCTCCTTGACGTGTCTGGCATGCAATGAACATCCGTGAAAACAGTTGACAGTCATTTGTGAGTGACTTTACCATATATTTCATCTTTGGAACAATGTAAGTATTGTTTTCTTTAAAAAACTGGAGTTTGTTTTTCTTAATGAGGTCATGAACTGATGCTTTGCCTTCAATTAATCTTTCTTTGACATATTTAGTGTACTGTTCCTTGCCAATTACTAAAGCATTCCTTACCGATTCAGTTGCATTCTTGTTCATAATTTGTGCTGTCGTCAATGAGATTGACTTGTCATCACCATCGAAGATATTTTCTCCATCTTCAAAAACTTCAACAAGATCTTTCACATTATTCTGAAAATGCTTCTCAAATGACTTGTTGTCTTCATGATGATGATGACTATCTTGCATTTCACCAAAATGTCCAATGCCAGCTACCTCCTCAAACTCCTTTACTATTCTTGCAATTTCTGGTCCACCAACCATCCATTTCAGAAGTGCATTTGGACTAGCAAACAAAACTACAGCACCTCCATCCGTTTTGATATCCCTGTTATTTTGTTCATTGATTTGGTCACCAGGAAGACATGAGAATGCTCTAGTAGACTTCAGTGTAACAAACTTCCCTTTCGTGAATTCCTCGTTCACATTTGGATGTTTTACTTTCAACTTTCTCAAAGATTTTACAAAGACTGGTGCATAGTGAATGTTGTCTAATGAAAACATCAGGATATATTTGAGACAAGGCATCCTCGAACATCTCAAAGTTGGCCTGCAGCTCTAACTCGATGACCTTATACCAGTAAAGAAACTCACTCACTCAGATGCAATGGGTGTTCACTGGTTCCCTCATAATTCTGCCAAGCCTTTATGAGTACGATGTGCAAAGATGCCACAGACACTTGATGTGCATATCTTGCACATTTCCCATGGGAACCTTTGAGAAATGAATCAGCTTTTCCAGAAGAGGTAATATTTGCTTTTGTTAACATTTCGCACCATCCACTGCCTTCTAGCCATTTCCCAATCAAATTAAGCATTGACATCTCTATGTGCAATCCAGCCATCATAACAATCACTTTGTCGTCACCATATTCTGAAGGTAGTAACCACTGGATCTGCTTTGCTACAGCATATACAGGTTGATCGCATGTAACAATAATTGGCTGATCAGGATTTAACTTTGAAAGTGATGCCTTGATGATGTCTATTTCATGTCGAGCCATTGCAGGTGACTGTACATGTTCATGTAGAAGTGGAAGCATTGTGGAAGAGCACCTTTGGATCTGTTTACAGTTCTGTTTGTTGGCATGGGATGTTTTCTGAGACATCATGATTTACACATTTCTCTACCATATTAAGCCATGGTGATGATTCTGAGACAGGATCAAATGTTTCAAGTTCATCTGAAGAGTTGATACATGTTATTGGCAATTCCGCTTTCTCCCCCGACATTGGTGGGATAGATGTGTACAAATCTGGCAGAACAGCATTTAATGTCTTTGATACCAAGCCCTTTGAAAAATGTAGATGAGACTTTGTCAGTTCATTATCAGGATGCTTTACAATATTTTGCCAACACAATATTTTACCACCAGTGAGGTTTAGCAGTCTAACACTAACAGTGTGTAACATTGTTTTCAGTTTCATGCCTGCAGTATTTCTTTGAAGTACACAAGCCTCAATCTGAATTAAAACCAATGTCTATTTTTGCCACCATACTGGGTTCGCAGTTAATGTTAATTAGGCAAATACCTTATTCTGATTGGCTAAGAACAATGACCTAGATTGACAAGTTGTTTTAGTGTTACAGTTAGCTTGGCTGGCTGTGTCAAAAACGTGTGTATACACTATGGAGTTTGTTGTTAATTGCTGGTGTTTTAAGTCTTCTTGGCATTACATTTTGGATATAAATAAACAGCACTGGTAAGTAATTTTAACATAGAAGGTGTGGTTCTGATAATTAGATCCTAGTAAAAATAAATATTATTTTTTTAATTAATAAACAATTATTATTTATTAATAACAAATGGAACACTAATTAATAGATGTGTTACTAAACGTTTTTTGTTTTCTTCCTAGTTAATTTAATTATTATTAGTTAATTTAATTATTATTATTTATTTTAATTTTTTTTTTTTTTTCCCCAACAAAACTGGCCCCTTGTCTGGGAATAAGCCCACCCAATGCTAAGCTCACAATGAATTGTCTTGCCCCCCTGGGCTTATTTCCGGTCAAATACGGTAATACTGACTGATGTGGTAGATTATTAATCATTAATACTGACTGACGTGGTAGATTATTAATCATTAATACTGACTGACGTGGTAGATTATTAATCATTAATACTGACTGACATGGTAGATTATTTATCATTAATACTGACTGACGTGGTAGATTATTAATCATTAATACTGACTGACGTGGTAGATTATTAATCATTAATACTGACTGACGTGGTAGATTATTTATCATTAATACTGACTGACGTGGTAGATTATTAATCATTAATACTGACTGACGTGGTAGATTATTAATCATTAATACTGACTGACGTGGTAGATTATTAATCATTAAGCGGGCAGCATGGCCCAGTGGTAGAGTGCCCGCCTGATGCGCGGTCGGTCTAGGATTGATCCCCGTCAGCTGACCACTGGGTTTTTTTCTCGACATAACCATATGTCCGACGCCGATATAACCGTACTTAAAATGTGTTGAGTGCGTCGTTAAACAAACCAAAAAAAACAACAACAACAACATATTAATCATTAATGTGGACTGACGTGGTAGATTATTAATCATTAATACTGACTGACGTGGTAGATTATTAATCACTAATACTGACTGATATTGTAGATTATTAATCATTAATACTGACTGACGTGATAGATTATTAATCATTAATGTTGACTGACGTGGTAGATTATTAATCATTAATACTGACTGACGTGATAGATTATTAATCATTAATGTTGACTGACGTGGTAGATTATTAATCACTAATACTGACTGACGTGATAGATTATTAATCATTAATGTTGACTGACGTGGTAGATTATTAATCACTAATACTGACTGACGTGGTAGATTATTAATCATTAATGTTGACTGATGTGGTAGATTATTAATCATTAATGTTGACTGACGTGGTATATTATTTATCATTAATACTGACTGACGTGGTAGATTATTAATCATTAATGTTGACTGACGTGATAGATTATTAATCATTAATACTGACTGACGTGGTAGATTATTAATCATTAATACTGACTGACG
>JAECMU010086014.1:4899-15620 GCA_016106625.1 Dracogyra subfuscus
GGGGGGTGATTGTTTTAAAGAAATGTAAGTTACATTAATTAATTGCATGTACATCTATTGATAAAAGGCGTTAATAGTTATGTTCTTGGTCCTGTCCTTTTAAAACAAATTCTCCAGAAACGATTAGGTTGGTGGAAATATTTCCAAAATACATTTGTTTTCCAAGCATTTCAGGGAGGGGACCAAGAGCTAAAAGGCACATGGTTCAACTCCTGAAGAAGTTGAAGTTTGTTTAGTTTAACGACACCACAAGAGCTCATTGATTTATTAATCATCAGCTATTGGATGTCAGACATTTGGTAATTTTTTCTTTTATCTTTTCTGTGCTTCAATCCACAGACAGTATAGCACATACCACGGCCTATGATATACCAGTCTTGGTGCACTGATTAGAACGAGAAATGGCCCAATGCACCGACGGCAACTTCGACGAGGGCACTTCTATAAACGTTTGGCATTCGGGAAATAAACCTTGTAAACAAATAGGTTTTTTTTTTAAAGGGCACATCCTAGGGGCTTAAGTAACATCAACGGATCAGTCAAATACTTATTTAAAATCATGATAAAAAATATAACGTTTTGCGATGGACCTACGTTTACTCGAAATATGATCAGCAAACTAAACTCCGCCATTAACCATTCTGATCTTCGCAGACGACATATTAAAGGGGCATTCCCTAGTTTTTAAACACTAAGGCCTGCTTTTCACCTAGACTCTAGTTTCAACCCGTAAAAATGGACACTAAGTTTGGTTAATTTACAAACCTGTAACAAATGTGGCTTCAACAGAGTACAATAAGACTCCATCACCGTTACATCTCAGATGCACGTGCGTTTTTAAAGACATGAAACATGCATTTTGTGATATTAGAAACACCAGGATGACCAGACACACTTCAGCTTTACGGAAATGGGTAATATAAACAATATGATATAACTAATATTTGACTTAAGTGATCATAAATGGCCCTAATAGTGAAAAATAATAACGCTGTTTGGTGGTAATGCTAATAAATGTTGTTATCATCATTGCTTTGGCATGGATTCGTGAGTAGAAGCCATCTCAGCTTTGTTTTATTATTTCGAGTCTGCTTTGTTCACGGGAAGGAAGGAAATGTTTTATTTAACGACGCACTCAACACATTTTATTTACGGTTATATGGCGTCGGACATATGGTTAAGGACCACACAGATATTGAGAGAGGAAACGCGCTGTCGCCACTTCATAGGCTACTCTTTTTTATTAGCAGCAAGGGATCGTTTATATGCACCATCCCATAGACGGGATAGCACATACCACGGCCTTTGATGTACCAGTCGTGGTGCACTGGCTGGAGCGAAAAATAGCACAATGGGCTGACTGACAGGGATCGATCCCAAACCGACCGCGAATCAAGCGAGCGCTTTACCACTGGGCTGCGTCCCGCCCCAGTTCACAGATATTGCTATATTAATTGTTTTGCCATTTAGGTTATATGCCCAAGTTGAAATCCACATATAAAGGTCACGACAGTCTGCCCGAAATCATCTCCAAAGTTCAGCTAGCAAATGTTTCACTAAAGTTTGCGAATAGAGCCACTATATTCTAGTAGCACATGTAACATGTGCTACCAACCCGCGCTTCAGGGGGCCCCGCGGTAATATGTGCATTTATGTTTCCTAGGTCATTTTTTCCTCTTCCCAACGGGGTTAAAAAATACATATCCCGAAAATGTCATGTGTCATGTCATAGGGTTTAACGTGCACATTCAGAACAAGCTGTTGTAGCGCACGCCTGTCGTGAGCGCAAGAGCTTGCGAAGCAAGCTCTTTCGTCCAAGACAAAAAGTTGGGAGGGGGAATGTAGGAGGGACCGCCTGCACTGGCAGATGCAAGGGAGCATGGAATTTTTAATGAAGAATTAATTATGCCAAAGAAAAAAAGGTGCGCATTTCAGTATGAAGGAATTTTGGCGCAATTTTTGAACGGTCGGCCGAAAGAAAAAAGGATACAGAGCTAATATAGTTTTGGAATTTTGTAGATCGAAAGTAGCTCGTTAATTAGACCTCATTGCTGCTGTGGTGCCTCCTGTTGTTGTTTGTCCTCCTTTTTCTTGTCACCAAGTACATTGCTAGCAGCAGTTGTTTTAGGGGCTGGGTAGGGTAGGCTGATATTTTTTTTGTTCAGCCATTCCCTGGGTGCAGTGCAAGTTTGTACTCGGAGCTGGTATCATCCCGGAAAGGAGGACCGCTGTTATTTATGCTTCAAGCTGTTCGCGAATTATTGGCTTCCTTAGGGGCCCCGGTGGCGCAGTGGCTAAACCATCGGACTACAGGCTGGTAGGTACAGGGTTCGCAGCCCAGTACTGGCTTCAACTCAGAACGAGTTCTTGAGGGCTCATTGGATAGGTGTAAGGCCACTATACCCATCTCAAAATCAATAAATAAAAAGGAATAAGCCAAAAAGAAAAAGAAAATGACTGCTCGGCCGAATATTTATATAATTTGGAGCATTTTAGGACAGTAAAAAAAAAAATAATAATAATAATAATAAATAAAAAATAAAAGGAAGAAGACAGGATTGGATTATTTAATAATATTTTAAAAGAAAGTAATTTCGACATAACATTTTGAACGAAGGTCTAAAAGTTTAAAGTCCAATCTATATGTCACCGTGAGTGACATCGTTAAGGCCGTTTGGGTGCACAGCTTAGAGTGACGAGATGGGTTGCACCCCGTCAAGAAAATCCCGATATTGACAGTCATTAGAGGTTGAAGGTGTAGTGCTGTGCTGAAATATAGATCTTGAGAAGTCGGATCCGTCTGAACGAGAGAGAGTATCAGACTAGGGTATAGTCCAGTCGTCATGGGTTGGTATAGCGGTGCGGACGGGCCCATAAAACAAAGTAAAGTCTAGAAAATAGTAGAAGGTGCCGACCTCGCTTCCTATTTCTTCTTAGAGTGGGGCGGTCAATCTTCCAGCGCTGCTAGCACATGTAGAGACTAAACACGAATTACCGTGGCGTTCTGCATAATGGCCGCCATACGAGTCACTTAAAAAGCAAGTCGACATAGCCGGAGGAATGACGTGGAGGCAAGGAATCTCGCTAAAACAGAATCCAACCTGGTGGTGCAGGCTGTCGAAACATAATAATAATAATATAAGTCGAAAAGGGAGTTTAACTTATCAAATAGTTGTTGCCTTTCAACATAATAAATAGAATGACCAGAGAAACACTTCGGTTCTACGAAAATAGATAACCTAAACAATAAAATATAAGTAAAGTTTGATTTCAGTGATTATAAACGGCTCTAATAATGAAAAATATGCTGTAGTGTTTAAAATTAGGGTGTGTCTCTTCAAATAAATTAAAAGCTCTTAGGGACATCTCGCCTCATATTACAGTTATCTTCCCATTTGGTTGTCAAAAATCCGGAAATTTGACCGCGCAAGTAGTCTACTGTTTGACTGTGATTATTTCATGGCAGACAGTTATGAAATAACATATCTGGAACCAATTTCAGAAAACAAACGTTTACGTTTGCGACATGCAATTATACCTTTCGTAGGAGTTTGCCATCCTTTTCACGCAAAAAATTAAAGTTTAAAGTGTCTTTTGGTTAACGACACCACTAGAGCACATTGATATATTAATCATCGGCTATAGATTTCAAACATTTGTAATCTTACAGAAGAAAGCCGCTACATTTTTTTCCATTAATAGCAAGGGATCGTTTATGGGCACAATCTCACAGACAGGACAGCACATACCACTGCCTTTCATATTCCAGCACAGGACTGTGCAAGTG
Source organism: Dracogyra subfuscus (assembly GCA_016106625.1). Taxonomy (NCBI): domain Eukaryota; kingdom Metazoa; phylum Mollusca; class Gastropoda; order Neomphalida; family Peltospiridae; genus Dracogyra; species Dracogyra subfuscus. Next base: position 8,687 of record JAECMU010086014.1, read on the forward strand.
TGTGTTAAATCAATATTGAAAACCGACACAAATAGTTACCGCGGATGACATTCAACCTCCCATCAAACGAGTTTATGAAGTTGTCGAACACCTCATTATGTGTACATGTACCCTCCTGTCGTGGGATCGGCCACTGGCCATACCGGACACAAGGTAGGCAAGTCTGAACCTTACAGTTGTTGACGTAGTAAATTAACGGTAAATGCTGAAATACCATTGAAACGCACACAGTCTCCCGCTCCCATTCCCTGGAACCGCGCTTGACAAAGAATAAATGTAGCGCAGAACTATGCACAGAATAATGACAATGCTCGCCGACAGAACTGCTAACGCAAAAATTATAAAGTACATTAAAATATTCATGCATAAGAATAACAGGCAGTTAGTACTTTGCCAAATTGAAAATGTGACGTCACGTCGTAACCTGTGGGCCATCCTTATAGGATGTTTCACCAAAAGGGAGTATATAAAATTATTGGGGTGTATTTATTTTTATCTTGAGGGGTGTGTGTATTTAATTTAAGGTATAATATTTATACTTCAAAAGAAAAATGAATATTTTGGTCATTATGCAACTTTGCGACTGCCGCTTTAAATAAATGTGCATTTATTTAACTACTTAGAATAGACCAAAGAAAGAAAGAAAGAAAGAAATGTTTTATTTAACGACGCACTCAACACATTTTATTTACGGTTATATGGCGTCAGACATATGGTTAAGGACCACACAGATATTGAGAGAGGAAACCCGCTGTCGCCACTTCATGGGCTACTCGTTCCGATTAGCATCAAGGGATATTTTATATGCACCATCCCACAGACAGGATAGCACATACCACGGCCTTTGATATACCAGTCGTGGTGCACTGGCTGTGATGAGAAATAGACCAATGGGCCACTGACGGGGATCGATCTCAGACCGACCGCATATCAAGCGAGCGCTGCACCACTGAGCTACGTCCCGCCCCTAGAATAAACCATGCATTTCGTCAACATCGGAGTGGGCGAAATTTAGCTCAGTCTGTTGAGGTAAATGCGTCGTAGTGGATCTAATAATTCAACGGAATGGGTTTTGTTTGTCGTTCCAACCAGTGCACCACAACTAGTCAAAGGTCATGGAGCATAATTTCCTGTCTATGGGAAAGTGCATATAAAAAATATCCCTTGCTGCATTCAGAAAATACAGAGGATTTCCTTTGATAACTGTGTGTCAGAATTATCAAATGTTTGACATCTAATAGGCGATGATTAAAGTAATCAATGTGTTATAGTGGTGTCGTTAAACAAAACAAACTTTTAAAACTAACTTTTTTCGTCTACATCGGTGAGAGTCTGTCATTTGTTATGACATATACAAGGGGTGGGGAGAGGAGATTTAGTATAATTTTAGATTCCTAATTTAGGTGTGTACTCAGTTTGTTGAGCTCATTTGTTTTAGTGCTACTGTGCCTACGTGATTTAAACACATTTCGGATCTGCGCCTGGTAAGGTAAAAAATAAAAAATATATAATAAAATAAAAATAAAATACTTCAAAATATGTGTTTTGTTAGTAGTAATATGAATTGTGATTTTGTTGTAGATTTACCTTTACGTGCAAAATTAATACGTTTACAGTGGTTTCTGAAACTGGAGGTTACCAAATTCTTAATTTCTTCCAGGGATTTAATGATTGCCAAACTTTCGGTCAAAAAATTGATGCCTAATCAGACAGTCTCATAAAAAGTACTATAGCTGATGGAAAAACTATAGCAGAAGCCATAAAAATCCATTCTGTGATCTGTCCGTATAAACAGGAATGTAATTACAATACCGGTCTTCCATTTTGACAAAATGTTTTTGTATAATAGCATCTGTAACGATTTTTTTCCCAGATTAGTGTTTTAAAACGTGGTGGCTTGTTTTTTTAACGACTCCACTAGAGCACATTGATTTATTAATTATCGGCTATTGGATGTCAAACATTTGGTAATTTTGACATATAGTCTTAGAGAGGAAACCTACTACATTGTGTTTTCATTCGTAGCAAGAGATCTTGTATATGTACCATCCCACAGACAGGACAGCACATATCACGACCTTTGATATACCAGTTGATTGGTGATTTGATACACTAAGGTGGTAAAACGAAATATGAAAGACTTTGCAAGTGTTTGTTAAATCAGTGTTGAAAACCGATAAAAATAGTTACTGCGGATTCGACCTCCCACAAGACGAATTCATGAAGTTGTTATCAAACACCCCATAATGTGTACATGTACCATCCTGCTCTTGGATCGGCCACTGGTCATACCAGACACCAGACACGGGGTAGGCAAGCCTGAACCTTGAATGGACATAGGAATGTAAAATGTATTTGTCCTGTCCATTATGTGACTGAATTTTGGGCAAGGACTTACATTTTGGTGGCATACTGCAGAGAACGCTTTGTACGTCTAGCACCCAAACTAAGATGGTGTGCGTTAACGCACAATTTTGTATTAAATTTAACATCTGACAACAAGTGAAACTTGCGTCTTGACACCCACACATTACATTTATGTTAAAGTTTTGAGCAACAACAACAACAACAACAACAACAACAATAATAATGTATATCTAAATAGTGATATCTTTTCTGACAGCTATGCATAATTGTAGTCTTTAACTTTGGAAGTTGAAAGCGATTCATTTCTCTATTGAAAGAGCGGGCAGCATGGCCCAGTGGTAGAGTGCCCGCCTGATGCGCGGTCGGTCTAGGATCGATTCCCGTCAGCTGACCACTGGGTTTTTTCTCTCGACATAACCATATGTCCGACGCCGATATAACCGTAATTAAAATGTGTTGAGTGCGTCGTTAAACAAACCAAAAAAAACAAGAAACAAAAAAAACTAAAAAAACTATTGAAACAATGCTGCAACTTAACGTTCAGTAATAGTAATTTTGAAATACTGCACAATCGGTAGCAAATCTGAAACTATTGAGATACTAGTATTATAACGATAAACACCACCAGGGGCTTAAAGTTTATTTTGTTTAACGACACCATTAGAGCATATTGATTCATTAATCAACGGCTGTTGGATGTCGGACATTTGGTAATTTTGACATAGTCTTGAATAGGCAACTAGGACAATATTTTCCGTTGGTAGCAACTGCATGTGATCTTTTATATGCATCATCCCATAGACAGGGTAGCACATACCACTGCCTTTGAAATCAAGGGCTAAATTCATAAAGCTATTTCAAGCTCTCTTAAGCAATATTGCATCGTCCTTGTATGTCTTTAATCTGAAAAAAATTAAAAATAAAATAAGTACAAAATAAAAACAAACAATAACAACAGCGACTTCTTGGGCCCATGCCATGAAGATATTTTAAAATCCATTACTTCCACGTGATTTTCTATTCTTTTTAATAAAAAGACAAAAACGTAAAATATTATATATATAGAACGAAAGTACAGAAGATTGCACTAAACAAAATTGGAATAAAAAAAAAAATTATATTAAAGATAAACTTCTATTAGAAAAATACATATTTTATAAGAATTGTTTACACAAAGATTTAGACGACAAATGGGAACTGTATTTAAGATTTCTGGAAACCTTTTAAAGAGACCTTTTTTGCCTTTTTGGTTTATAAAGATCTCTTGATTTGTTTGAGAGTTCTTCTCTTCTTCTTCCTTTTCTTCTTCTTGGTTTTTTATTATTTATTTCTTCTTCTTGCTGACGTTGTTCTTCTTTTTCTTCTTCTTCTCTTTGCTCCACTGTAAAATGTACTGTTGAATTATATTGTATAGTGTTTGTAACTGCTATGTAAGATAATGATTCAGGGCCACAACTCTGACATTGACTCTGGGGCAATAAAAATTTATTTAAAAACAAAACAAAACAAAAAACAAGACAGACAAAAAAGACCAAAAATAAATAAATAAAAATAAAATGACAACAACAACAACACATACACAAATAAAAAATGAAAGAAGAAAGGCAGACCGACAAAATGTTGATTATGGATAAAAGTTTGCCTTCAAAACGTTTCATATCCAACAAGACGTCCTGGGGGCGGATCCTACTTTTCTGATGGGGAGGGAGATCCAAGACAAAAAGGGCACCATAACATTATGAAAATGCACTATTGAAAAATTACACACGGTTCACATGGACCGTAATATAATAGTGCTACAACAGGGACGCTGGCAGACGTATTCTACAGTGTTCTATACATTGTCAGAAAATGTCAATATTTTTAAATTACCGTTGTATTTGAACAAATCAAAACGGTAATGATTTGTAAAAAAAACTAAAAATCCTAAATAAAAGGGGCACTTCTCAAATTTCGGGAGGGGGGGGGGGGGTCCGGACAACTTGGACACACACCCCTAGATCCACCCCAGACGTCATGATCACTCGTGTTCCGTCTGTGTGTGAATCGACATTCAGTTTGCCTGTTACGTGTTAGCAAACAACTTTCTTTAAGACATCAGACGAGTCTACTGACGATCTTTCGTCTTAGGGCTTTACAAAAACTTCATTGTGCTGATATTAAAAACTCATTTATGATGTTTATAAGTAACTCTGGTCGCACTAAAAGCTACAAGGGCAGTATTTAGAAATCCAGGTTTTGTTAAACATATTTAAAAGAAGAAGGAAATGTTTTATTTAATGACGCACTCAACACATTTTATCTACGGTTATATGGCGTCGGACATTATGGTTAAGGATCGCATAGATATTGGGAGACGAAACCCACTTTTGCCACTTCATAAACTATTATTTTCGATTAGCAGCAAGGGATCTTTTATATGCACCATCAGGAGGACGTACATTATTCGTTCCATACGGGCCTGCATGCATTGTTATAAAATCATGTATGATGTTTATATAGGCCTAATCAACTTTCGTCTCAGTAAAATAACATGTAGAATTGAGAGGGGGTAACGCATACACTGCATGACCTCCAGTGGCGTAACTATGATTCTCACCATTCTCACAATGGACCCCCCATTTGACATTTGATTGAACACAATAAATACACATCCCCCCCCCCCCCGACGAATGGGTCTTGCCCCCCCCCCCCCCAAATATAAAGACTCAGTTACGCTACTGATGGCCCCTCTAGATGCAGTTGGGGGCAGACCCCCCCCCCCACACACACACACACACACACACATATACACACACACACCTGTGTGACAAACGGGCTACGGGCTTATAACACTTTTAGAGTCTACACTAGAGACTCTAACAGAGTCTTTGACAGTAATGTCATGACAACACCACAGAAATTGTATACATGTGACGTCATTAGAGATTGAGTTTGGACTCGAACAATTTTATAAGCACGGATCCAGATACAAATATGGAAGAAGGTAGACAACTCTGAATACACAAAACAAAAGTAACTCTTTTTCGTGGCGTCTGTTTGTCGTTTGCCGCCATTGTTTGTATTTATCAGAAGGCTCATTAAAATCCGACGCATCATGAAGCTAGTTCGGTAAGAATCAATATTCAGAGGAATATAATGGATACTCCAATCTTAATTTCATCAACGGATGCTATTAGTTTTCTCTAGTATGGTGTGTCTTTCAGAGCAATTCCAGTCGGTGTATATGCCATGTACCGGTTTTCTACACTGGCTAATAAATTGCTGTAGACCCATCTGATGTCCATTCATTATTTATTCTTTGTTTATGACATATTAATATCAACAGGAATCACACCAATGTTTTGTTTTTTGGAAGGAGTTCGACTCGTACCCCTCTATATCAAGGCTTATAAAGACTAACCATAAAATTAACCGTAACCATATTTTGCCGAGTGCATAAAGTTAAACTGATAAAGCACCCTTAGTAAGGCCGGCTTGCGGTGAACTCTTATGGAAAACTTACTCGTATGCGGGAAATGCAGTGAACTCGTATGGAAAACTTACTCCTATGGAAGACTTACTCCTGTGACGGAAAATGCACTGAACTCGTATGTATGGAAACTACAAACTGATATATGTAGTTTTTATGCAGAGTTAGACTAATCGATACGTATCCAAAAGCTGGACCAGCTTGTGCAGAGCCGGCTGGCCACAAGCCGGTTCTCCACAAGCCGGTCACGTGGGTAATTGCAGCTAGCACTACACAGGACGGCGCTTCCCAGTACGTTCGTTATGTGTACAACTGGTTGGGTTCTGTCAGTTTATATGGGGACCAGACAACTCGGACCCGGGGACAACTCGGCCCAGACATCTCGGCCATGGGTCCGAGTTGTCCAAGACAACTCGGACCCGTGGCCGCATTAGACTGATATACGGGGAATGCTGTGACACATTATACGCGTGTTGGCCATGTCGTAGTGTAGTAGTAGTAGTAGTAATAATAATAATGCATTATACTGATAGATACCGCTAACTATATGGTCACCATTAAGAATGACAAGTGTACCTTTCGTAGGCGTATATCGTAGTGTCGGATGGTTTCCTAGAAGTATTGTTATTGAATATATTGTACTATAGAAATAACGCAAAAGACATCATTTTCCAAATTCCCGCATTTATTACATTAATTGATACGGGTTCATTGATACTTGTAGAACAAAAACAAATTATTCGAACAGCGGAAACTATCTTCAAAGATAAATGGATCAGCAATTTATCAATCCGACATGACACTTCGTTTCGGGACGTGTATGTTAAGATTAGACTAATTCAAAACTAAAAAAAAAACACTTATTTCTGTGAGGATACTTTAATTTAAAAAACAACACTTATTCAACAATATTTTTCAACAATAGACAAGATTGTGCCGAGTTGTCTTGCGGTGGGCCGGGTTGTCTCAGAACTCTGGGCCGAGCTGTCTCGACGTGGGCCGAGTTGTCTGGGCCGAGTTGTCCACGGGTCCGAGTTGTCTGGCATTCAGTTTATATCAGTAATGGACATTGCTAACTTTTGACAATATAAACTT
>JAECMU010086034.1:0-11737 GCA_016106625.1 Dracogyra subfuscus
CTGTCATTATAATGTGTTGTTGAGCGGGCAGCATGGCCCAGTGCCCGCCTGATGCGCGGTCGGTCTAGGATCGATCCCCGTCAGCTGACCACTGGGTTTTTTTCTCGACATACCCATATGTCCGACGCCGATATAACCGTACTTAAAAAAATGCGTTGAGTGCGTCGTTAAACAAACCAAAAAAAAACAAACAAAAAAAACAAAAAATTATAATGTGTTGAGTGCGTCGTTAAACAAACCCAACAAAAATACATTTTAAAAAAATCCACAGCAATTTAAAAAAGAATCGCAATGGGTAAAACAGTCCTGCGACTATTTTGAGCCTGCCTATGACAGGTTTTTTTAAAGTAACATTTGCAGCAAATAAACCTGACTGAAAGGCTTTCTTGTTATATGTAGACATCTTTTAAATGTGTAAATGTTAAATACTGGCAGGTAATGTACACCATTGCTGAGGTGCTTTATCTACCTACGACTATTCATATCTCATCGATGGTAATTGCTGTCAGTGCTGCCGTTAAGTTCGAGCCCTGCCAACCACAGTCCCGTTCCAACTCAAATTATTCTCAAGAGTGCAGTTTTCCCCCTCTTCTCATCGTTTTGAGAAGTGACATTTCTTTAATGCACCTAGGTTTTTCAAAAAGTCAAAGTCTGATACAGTTTGTATACATGTATTGTTAAATATATATATGCGTTTTAGTTGGATGTGATTGCATGTGCCATATTGCGTGGCATGGCTGTTTGTTGATATTCATGGTTGGTTGTTTGTTTGTTTGTTTTTTGTTTGTTTTTATTTAACTTAATACATTTCTATTATGTTTGTGACGTTGGAGTCCACTAATCACAAACTAAGTTAACAAGATAACCAGGATAGCACACTATTAACTTCTGACTTCCACACACTACTCTCTCTCTCTCTCTCTCTCTCTCTCTCTCTCTCTCTCTCTCTCTCTCTCTCTCTCTCTCTCTCTCTATCTTTTATTGCCCCAGATCAGTGTGACAATGTCAAGGATGGGGAGCCTTGAATCACTGACTTACACACAGTGATTGTAACATACTCCAGTACACACAATGTACATGTGTACATATCAATATACATGTGGACATACATACATACATAACATATTTCCATAGACATACATATCATATGCACCAAATTATTTAGTTTGTTGTGCCTGAGAAAGTTTTGAACTGAGGAGAAAGAAGGGAAAACAAAGAAAAGAAGAGGCAGAAAGATGAAAATGCAAAAAAAGAAGAGAAAAAAGAATGAATGAATGAATGAGTGGAATTTGGTATTGTTGTTTTGTTTTTTGTTTTTGTTTTTCTGATGGAGTAGAAACACTGGTAAGATATATTCCTTTTTGATATGCAGTGGCTACAGTGTAATTAGTTAAACTGTGTGACACAGAACACATGAACACAATGAGAATGTGCATGGGCTCAAAGAATGTAATCAGTACAACTTACTACATGTATGTAGTCGGCATATAGAATCGGTGTGGACTTTTAAACGCTCACACAGACTGGATATGTTAGTTACAATGAGAGTATCTAGACTGGATGCGTGCCGTGGGTGCGTCTACAAAATACATATGGACAGCATCAGTGAAAACGTTTTATGTGATGCGTATGCCCAAAATGCAGTTCTCTTATATGCAGTGAAACTCGGCAAACGTTTGTGCATGTGTTTATTTTGTTTGTAAAGATGTATTTATTGAACTCTTGTACATGTTCATTCATTCATTCATTCATTCATTCATTCATTCATTCATTCATTCATTCATTCATTCATTGACAAGACAAGACAATTTCATTCAGTATACAGGCCATAGCCCCATAATACAATCAGAAACTTATATATCATTCATTGATGTACATGTACATATATATGCATTGTAACTAATGTTTACTTTTTTTTTCCGATTTTAATATAGACATAGCCAATCATATTGATGAAGAAAGATTGATCGCTGATTTAATGTCGTAAAGTGATGATATTATTGTTTTATTAATTTATTATTATTATTATTATTATTGTTATTATTATTTATGTGTGTACATGTATGTGTGATTTATAGGTCTCGGAACATTTGAGTGTTGTGTGCAAAACAGCGGGAAATATAAATTAGGGAATGCACTGTATACAGTGTACAGTATGTCGACTGGTATGACATCGGGTGAGATATCTCACCTGCAGTAGTCAGAAGGGTGGGAAATATAAATTGGGGAATGCACTGTATACAGTGTACAGTATGTTGACTGGTGTGACGCCAGGTGAGATATCTCACCTGCAGTAGTCAGAAGGGTGGGAAATATGAATTGGGGAATGCACTGTATACAGTGTACAGTATGTCGACTGGCATGACGCCGGGTGAGATATCTCGCCTGCAGTAGTCAGAAGGTTAATTTAATGCAAGAATGAATAATAAGCAACTTACGCAAATGTAGGTTTTCATTATAGAGCTGTGTGGTGTACTGCATATACCTTTCAGTATCAGTATCATTTCAATAGAGAGAGAGAAGTATACAAGGCTTGAATTTAGCAGGTAGCAGGCGGCAGTTGCCGCTCAAAGCGCACAAAATGCTTTCCAAAAAAAAGTTTCACAAGCAGGTTTTGCTTTCCATCTGGTTTCTAAAATTTGTTTCCGGTATATCCCATAATTCGCTTTTGTCACGCGTTTTCCACATTTCAAATGAAGAACTTAAAATATTTAAAATATTGCTATATTTGTATCGACATCGTAGACGCGGTCATGTTACATTGGTGCACACACCAATAATGGCAGAATTATCTACCAACAACATTCTCGAAACTCATTCGGATCACATCGGCCGATTACGGTTTTTCAAATCAGAGTTCAGCGACCACGAGTAATGCAAACGTCCTGAGCTATTTGGACTGGTTCTCGGACTGGTCATTCGGTTTAACATGTAGCATAAAAACTAGTCTAGCCAACGTTAGGAAACAACTACTGGTTGAACTTACACTTATTTATCGATGGAATCAGCCAAGAAGTTCCGAGTGTCGCGACTTTCAAAAACGACTACAATTTTAGAGACTACCATCGACCAAGATACTTTAGAACTTATTACAATCATGGCCGCGGTGGCCAAAAAAGCTACTGTCGAGAAATGGCAAGTACACACGCAAACTGGTGGGAATTTGAATGCGACCAGGTACATAATTTGTTTGGACTCATTTTGTATAGATTTAATAAAATAAGTGTAAAATAACAGCAATACCTGTGCTCTAGAACTGCTTCTCAAATTCAAACATTTGCTTCCCAATTAAAATTTGAAAAGTAAAGATTGCCTCCCAATCAAAAAAATGAATTTCAAGCCTTGAATAGAGAGAGACAGAGAGCAAGCGCTGAGAGACTTGTGTATGGAATTTAATTTTATTTAGATCAAATTATTGGGTGAGACTTAACTCGGGCATGCATTTAAAGCAGAGTATACTGAAAATACTGCTTGACAATGGTATTAGTATCAGTATTGTATCAATACCGAAAACTATACCGAAACCAAGGTAAATCACTTCCAAAATACCAATACCGAAGCTGAAATTTCTGTACCGCCCAACTCTAGTATTAGTGATTGATGCCCAAACGAAATGACCGTTCTCGCAATTCCTAGAGACCTGGATGTGCATATGCGTTTGTTTGAAGTTTCAGATATCTCCCTTTCACCACTGATATTTAAGGTAGAGATGTAAAAGATGAGTTTTGTTTGTGTGTTTTTTTTCTACCTCGCAGAGAGAGTACCACAGCGATTTTGAAAAGACCAAGGATAAGTTCACGTCCGTGGCTTTACCCTCGGCGGTGGCCCAGTGTCTGCACTCAACAAAGATTACCAGTTTGGTAGGCTGCATTTGTGGTGCCCTCCCCCCACCGATTGGTGTGTTGCCATGGTTAATGCATCCATTTTCATGTACTTGTAATTACTGCGGTCATTACAGGGCTTGAAACTGACCGAAAAATATTGTGGCCCCAAAAATGATGGTAAGCGAACTATGAACCACAAGCAAGATTAGTTTTTTTTAATGTGGCATAAATAATGCAATACAAATATTAATAGTGGCTTATATATGTTATAGCTCTAAAGAAGATAGGGGGGAGTAACTCCATTATTTTGTAATATTTAAGTTGCCTCCAAACTGGACATTGGTCACATTTGGCGACCTGGCCACAGGCTGTTTCGAGCCCTGGATACCCGGTAACGGAGCCTTTGGAAATTGATCAGTGTATAAAGCCAGCCTCTGGCACCGTTACCATGGTTACCCATCATCACCCTCATTGTGTTTGTTTCTATGGTTACAGTATTACTATCGTTAAATGCATCATTTTGCTTTTGATCAGTTGTTACTCAATGTGCTGCATCACACAGTTGGGTTTCTGATTGGTTTAAATATTTATTTTATTGTCACGGCTACAATGCTAAGAATTCAGACAAAAGGTATAAAAGAATCCTTGCTGGTAATAAAAATCCTATCCCCAGTGGTAGGAATGGGTTTCTTCATTCGAGAGGGGTAGGACGTAGCCCAGTGGTAAAGCATTTGTTAGATGTGTATAGTCCATCTGGGATCAATCCCTGTGCTGTATCAGTGCTGTATCTCGTTCAAGCCAGTGCTCCACAATTGGTGTATCAAAGGCTGTGGTATGTACTATCCTGTATGTGGGATAGTGCATATAAAAGATCCCTTGCTGCTAATTGAAAAGAGTAATCCATGAAGTGGTGACAGCAGGTTTCCTCTGTCAGTATGTGTGTGATGCTTAACCATATGTCTGATGCCATGTAACTGTAAATAAAATGTGTTGAGTGCATTGTTAAATAAAACATTTCCTTCTTTCATTCGAGATACGATAACATAGTGCTGACATCGACAGCTGAGACACAGGCAAATGTTTCCATACAATACCGTTAATATCTTCATTCATATTCTACACAGTTGTGAGTTGTAGTGTATATATGTGCATGTACATTTCACATATTTGTGTGTACAGAAAATGTATAAAACATATTGACTAAAAATATTTATAAATTTTTCTCCAAGAGGCGATACATAATCATTGTTCTAGTCTTGAGTTAGTTACTTAAAGATTAAATTTAATATGGGATTGATTAATTTGTAGTTATTTTTGACATATGCATGTAACAATGGTGAAATGTTGCATTTTTAAGTCAGAGAAAGCGCTTCTCAACCTCTAAAAAAAAAGACAGAATAAAAGAAGAATATATTTTGGTAAAGCACTGACAAATTCATTGCATGGAAAACAATTTTGAATTTGGTAAATGTCAGAATCTAAAGCACGCTTGTTTTAAATGTGTTGAAATTGTCTGTCTGCTGTAGAACGAGTACCACAGTGACTTTAACAAGATGAAGAATAAATACACGTCGGTCGCCGTTCCCGCCGACATGGTGCAGCACTTGCAGAACTCCAAGAATGTCAGTCTGGTAGTAATTTATTCATTTGTCAAAGGTCAAAAGCGTGACTGAGGATGTCCATCATTTAAAAAAAAAATATATATATAAAACATTTGTTAAAAATATATAAGTATTTTAATTAAACTGTTGGGGCTGTTGGGAGAGGATAGGTATAGTTTCTTTAAAGGCATACGGTCACAGATTTAAGGACATTATTTCTCTAAAAATGGATAATAAATAAAATTTATGTTAATTGTTGGAAAGCAAATCTTAACTGTCACATCACCTTAACGCTGAACCATGATGGAGTGAAATCCATGTCAGCTGTCTCTGCAATTTTAGTTTTTGAATTATCAACCATTGACATAATTCAATTATTTTTACAAAATATTGTTAATAATTGGGAGTATGGTCGTTATGAAGATGGTGGAATAAAGTATGTTTAGGGACAGATCAAAATTACTTTTGTTTAGGTAATACTTTGTTAGACAATTAAATAGGTCAGTGGTCTGTGATATGCCTTTAATATCCAGCTAATTAAACACAGTGCTGGATGTGTGTGGGGGTCCCACTGGATGGGAATACATGTATATGTTTCGTCCGTCCAGTATACTGTCCATCTGTTCCATACATAGTTTGCCGGACCTATTTTTTGATAATACCTCAAGATATTGAGTTGAAATATTTTTTGGTAATTTTATCATGTACTGTTAAAGATCCATAGTTTGACTTTCATGGTCATTTAAAAAAAAAATGGTTTACAAGAGTTATGGCCCTTGAACCTTTTTTTTAAATATTTTTAAATAAAATGTTTCAAGATGTTGAGCTGAAATTTTGTTTGTAATTCAAGTTTGACTTTAAAGGCGATTTAATAAAAAAAAATTCCACAGAGTTATGTCCCTTGAACATACTAGATTAAAAAAAATAAAATTGTTGAGCCTGGCAGAGGACTGGTATTGCTTTTCCAGTTCTCTCAGAGTGTTTGTCAACCAAACATTCCTTTCCTTTTGCCAAGCAGTGTTAATGATTTGTGACCTTGTGGGAGATTTATGTATCTATAAAGTAGTTGTTTTGACATCCACACAAGCACATTACATAGCTGTCTCAGCTGGTATCGGTTACTTGGTTATGGCTGCACAACTGGTAAATAATATTACAGTGACATTTACAAACATGCACATTCATTTATTCCAATACATACATCTCCTAACAAAACAGAGAAATATTGATCAGAAACAGCTTGTCGTGTTTGTCGGGGCGTGATTTAGCTCAGTGGGTTGAGTGTTCGCTTGATGTGCTTGTATCACAGGATCCATTCAACTGATTGGGTTTTTCTCTCGTTCCAACCAGTGCTCCATAACTGGTCAAAGGCCATGGTATGTGTTTTCCAGTCAGTGGGAATGTGCATATAAAAGATCCCTTGCTGCATTAGGAAAATTGTCACGGGTTTCCTCTGATGACGACATGTCAGAATAATGTCTGACGTCCAATAGCCAATGATTAATAAATCAGTGTGCTCTAGTGGTGTGTCGTTAAACAGAACAAAGTTTAACTTTTAATGGTCACTTTTTTAAACAGGCTCAGAATTAAAGTGTCGTCGGTGGGCCATTCAACCGGCAGCAGGTTTTGGTTAAAATCACCATGGCAACAGATTTTTAACGTTTAAGCCTTGCAATTACAGTCTTATGCCCCTCTCCATCCTCCCAGTTCTAATTTGAGGGTTTTTTTTTGTGGGGGTGGTGGGGAGGGAGTAGATGATAGAACATGGAACATAGAAACAGTTGAAGGTCATAAACCAAATATAATAGCATGAAGTTTTGTTGCATGCAGAAAGTGGCAAGTTCTTGGTTTGCTTATAGTTACCTGTATTTGAGATGTCATTCAATTGTTTGTCTGCTGTAGAACGAGTACCACAGTGACTTTAACAAGATGAAGAATAAATACACGTCGGTCGCCGTTCCCGCCGACATGGTACAGCACTTGCAGAACTCCAAGAATGTCAGTCTGGTAGTAATTTATTCATTTGTCAAAGGTCAAAACCGTGACTGAGGATATCCATTATTTAAAAAAATTAAAAATAAATGCATCAAAAATGGAAAAAATTAATAAATAAATTTATAAAAAGAAGAAAAGTGTAATGATGACAGATGTTTAATATATATTTTAAAGTTTTAAAATAGCTTGGTTTATCCAACTTTAAATATATGACCAAGTGTTTCAGTTATGACAAAATTATATTTGATTATATATGTATTTTAAAATGAACAATTACCCCTTGTATGGTGAGCCACTCCGTAAGTAATTGTAAATAATAAGCTTCAAGTATTTCATATATAGAGAGTACTCCCGGAATGTCTTACGATATCATAATTTATCAGCATGAGTTGATAAAAGTATAAAATCCGAGGCTTGACCAATCAAGATTATTAGAAGCAATATCTCCTGCGGAGAATATGGTATGATATATAGCAAATTATAGTGCCAGCGATATCTCCTACAAAAGCCTTCAGTGGATGATAAAATTATTTATCATAAATGTATACAGCAGATTATGCTTTTTGAGGTTGTGACATCACATGTATAAATATGCATATGCGTAAGTTCATCTAGCCAGTGTACCATGACTGGCACATCAAATACCATTGTATATGTTGTCCTGTCTGTGGGATGGTGCATATAAAATATCCCTTGTTGCTAATCGAAAAGAGTAGCCCATGAAGTGGTGACAGCGAGTTTCCTCCCTCAATATGTGTGGTCCTTAACATATGTCCAATGCCATATAACCGTATATAAAATGTGTAGAGTGAGTCATTAAATAAAACATTTCTTTCCTTACAGTGTAGCTGAAATAAGAGAAATAATAGCTTTGCCCTTAATCTTTATGAATTGCAGGATAAAAATAACTAATGAAATTATTATAATAACGTAGGATGTCGATTTGTTCCTGTTCAGACCAAATGGGAATTTCTCAATCTTACCTTTGCAGACTAAATCCAAGATCAATATCTACATGTAGTTATTCTCTGTATACTATTACTAAGACAGTGTACAGAATACTGATAAACATTTGTTTAAAGCATGTATGACATACATGAATATATGATTGCTGTTTGATACAGTAGATAAATGGACTCTGTGTGTTGGTTGTTATAGAACGAGTACCACAGATCGTTTGAAGAAAGCAAAGGAAAGTGTCGGTCTGTAGCCAGGTCTCTGGAGATGGAACAACATTTACGTAACACGAAAAACGCCAGCCTGGTACTGAGACCTGTCCCCACTTGGTTTTACTTAGCTTGCTCAGTCTAACACTGTTCTCTCACTGTGAGAGTCTTAACTCTTTACGTAACACAAACAACGCCAAACTGGTACTGAGACCAGCCCCCACCCAGTTTTACTTAGTTTGCTCAGTCTAACACTGTTCTCTCACTGCGAGAGTTTAACTCTTTACGTAACACGAAAAACGCCAAACTGGTACTGAGACCATCCCCCACCCAGTTTTACTTAGTTTGCTCAGTCTAACACTGTTCTCTCACTGCGAGAGTTTAACTCTTTACGTAACACGAAAAACGCCAAACTTGGTACTGAGACCAGTCCCCACCCAGTTTTACTTAGCTTGCTCAGTCTAACACTGTTCTCTCACTGCGAGAGTTTCAAGTTTAACTCTTCCTTTTGTGATGTTACCATGGCAATCAAAGTTACTAATAATTAATTATCAGCGTTCTGTTAATGCCAACATGACATTTTCAGGATGGGGATTACTATTGTGTAGATCTAGAAAATTAATGTGGTCATAATATTAATGTAGAAAGGTGCTACAGCACTCACCCGATGCGCAGTGGGCCCATTTCTTATTCCAGCCAGTGCATCGTGTCGTGTATGTCAAAGGCCATGGTATGTGCTGTCCTGTCTCAGATGATGCAGACAAAAGATCCCTTGTGGAGAAATCTATTGGGTTTCTTCTCTAAATTTAAGACTGTGTGAAAATCTCACCAGTGAAATGTTTGGTCAGAATAACTTCAGACTAGTCCATGTGGCCTGGAATGTGACCCTATAGCTCCGTCCACGCCTGGGATTTATAGTGGTGAGTAGAATATTTAGATGAGTCGGGTCATGCTCTGCTGAAAAATACATTGAAAACACAAGAACATTGGCTTGGAGCAGGGCACTGGGGTTAACCCCCCAGCCCCTCCTGCACATGAGTGCACCTGGCAAGGGTGGTTACATGTAGATTAATGACTGAAGAAAATTTTATATCATAGATTTGTACTGAGATGAAATATTGTATTAAAAAAAAATATGACTGAGAGATGGATAATTGCCAGGGACTCACTCTTTTAAGTTTATTTGCTTGGGCATTGTTCTTACTGGTTTTGCAAATGTTATTTCCGCATGCATTTTTTTACTTGGGGAATTTTACTACCACTGAGTCCATTGTGGAGTATTATTACCACGCATTCAGTTAACGCATATTATTACTTCAGGATCAGGTAGTGAATCGTGTTACCACAGGATCAATTATCTATTATTTGTCCCCTACCCGTCTCTGTTCTCTGTCCGCTTGTCTGTCTGGCGGTGAGACATAGCTCAGTGGTACAGCGCTCGCTCGATGCGTGGTCGGTCTGGGATCGATCCCCATCGGTGGGCCCATTGGGCTATTTCTCGTCACAGCCAGTGCACCACGACTGGTGTATCAAAGGTTGTGGTATGTGCTATCCTGTCTGTGGGATGGTGCATATAAAAGATCCCTTGCTGCTAATCGGAAAGAGTAGCCCATGAAGTGGTGACAGCGGGTTTCCTCTCTCACTATCTGTGTGGTCCTTAACCATATGTCTGATGCCAAATAACCGTAATTAAAATGTGTTGAGTGCATCATTAAATAAAACATTTCTTTCTTTCTTTTCTTTGCTTGTCTGTCTGTCTATCTTTCTGTATATCTGTCTGTCTGTCTGTCTGTCTATCCATCTGTCCATCTGTCTGTCTCACAGATGTATCAAAATGCCTCAAGATAATGATCGGCGGGGATTTAGCTCAGTCAGTTGAGTGCTTGCCTCAGGTGCTTGCATCACAGGATCGAACCACCTCAGTGGATCCATTCCAACTGATTTGTGTATTTTTTATCTCATTCCAACCAGTGCCTCACAACTGGTCAAAGCTATACTGTCTTCGTTTGACGTTTGAGAAGCAAAAGCAAAAGAATAATTGCTTTTCACTCTACACAAAAACATTGCGAGTCTTGGTGAACATTTGTTTTTAGTTACATGTAACATTAAGGGCTATATTTTGTGTAAGAGGAGACAAATATTGTTAGCTACTGGTGTAATAAAAAAATTGCCTACGATTCGATTTGCTTGTTATTTCTAATAAAGACTGGTTTTTTTCCCAATTGCAGAGTCCTCAATCCTTGTTGAATGGTTTTACAAACTTGTTTTCACTGCACATGTTTTTATTTGTGTGATGTTGCTGATTGAACACTGTTCAGTGTGTGTTATGCAAACATTCCTTTTTTATAAACTTTGTTCAGTATTTGATCTTATTTGCATCTGTCCATTTATCCATCACTCAAGTTATTCTTTCTTTCTGTCTGTCTTGTCTGTCTGTCTGTCTGTCTGTCTTGTCTGTCTTGTCTTTTTTTTCTTCTTCAATATTTTTGATGTGTAGGCTGTTTTGGAATGTCAAGTTTGAAACATTGAAATATAAAAAATAAAATAAAACATTATTTGATTGGTTGGCTGTTCATGCTAGATGAGAGTTTAAGTATTTGTGAGGTATTAAAAAAAAAAAAGACGAAGAAAAACCAACAAGAGTCCATGAGCCTGTATTAATGTCTCTTCCTACATTTTACAAATACATATCATTTATTGTTTACAGCCAAGGTGGCAAATTGAAATATAATAAATGTATATGTACAAATTGCTAGTCGAGAATTTTTTTTTAAAGAAATGAAATGAAGCAGAGAGAGATAGGCAGAGGGAGAGAGAGAGGGAGGGAGAGGGAGAGAGAGAGAGAAGACACACATACACATACACACACAGAACGAGAGAGTGAATGACACAGAGAAAGAGAGAGAGTGTGTGACAGAGAGAGACAGCAAGAGAGAGTGTGAGACCGAGACACAGAGACAGACAAAGAGAGACAGTGTGAGACATAGAGAGTAAGAGTGAAAGAGATAGATTAAGGGAGATAATTTGAGGGAGACATACACACAAACACACACACATGCTCTGTGTCTGTCTCTGTCTGTCTCTCTTATCTCAGTCTATCTCTCTCTTTCTCTGTCTGGCTCTGTCTGTCTGTCTGGCTCTGTCTTGTCTG
>JAECMU010086052.1:0-12424 GCA_016106625.1 Dracogyra subfuscus
CAATATTAATTATAATTACTTCCCGGCATACTTAAATACTGCTGAACATTGTGAACACCGCAGAGACGGAGACTAAGTCAGAATTATATTGTCACTCTATCGGAGTGTCAAAAACAAATGTCAGTTGTTTTTTATTAAAGATTTTAGCCCCAGAATTTTCTAACAAAACTAGGCAAATTGTCAACAGATTTTCTAGCCATCTTATACACTCTAGAATATAGATCAAGGTATTAAAGTTAAAGTTTATTTTGTTTAATCATACCACTAGAGCACATTGATATATTAATCATCGGTTATTGGATGTCAAACATATGGTAATTCTGACATCTTTTATAGGGATCTTTTATATGCACCATTCCAGACAGGATAGCACATACCCCATATATTATTATTATTATTTTTTTTTTTTAATTTAAAATGATTTATTTCCCCCAGATCACTGGCAATGTCAAGGTCATACCACGATCTTTGACATACCAGTCATTCTGTACTGGCTAGAAAAAGACGTATTAAATACATTCACTTAAAATGACTATTTATTTTCATTTTCAAAATAACTAATTAGTGCATTGAAGGTCATTTCCCTCCCCACCCCACCACTATTTCAAATTTTATGGCATTTGTGGCCAACAACTGCTTTTAGTATTACAGACCTTATTACATTACGATAAGATTTTTTGCATAGGAAACATTCACTTTCAAAGAAAAAGCAATTTTTACTTGCATCTGAGAATGTCTACAGAATGGTCATGCTCATATATAAAATCCAGCCATAACTGTCCTGGTCATAAAACCCAGAAACCTTTTCCTGATGTCTGCCTGTATGTGATCACAGAGTGGCACACGTGTGTACGCATCCTCCAAGCTTGGACTCACCATATGCATAATACATGAGCAATGGCAGACATCATAATGAACAGAGCAATGTTGGCACCTCCGTCTACAACTATGACATTCCGAACCCCCCGAGATCAAATGGAGCAATCCCATTTGTATGAAAATCTATCATAATTCGTCTGAGAACTTAAAGTGTGTTGTATGACCAACACGGGCAGAGAGGCTGCAAAAAAGGTCATGCATAATGTAGACAATTTCTTCCAAATTAAGTAAGTACCAGCACGGTGAACACAGTTTAGATCAGAATAAGACTGTTAGTCCAATCAATATTTATTTTAATATTAAGAGAGAATAACAGTTTATGTGATGCTAATTCTAATTCAGGTACATAAAACTGGTATTGCCACATGTATATATATACATACATATACATACATACATACATACATACATACATACATATATATATATATAAAATCCAAATCAAGGTACAAAGTTTTAATGCACAACTTAAATTGCTTAAATTATATGGTTCTCAAAGAATCAACTAGAATGACAAAGCTATCAAAAAGAAACGTTTAAAAAAATAAAATTAATATTTTATTTATATGTACATGTGTATTACAATTTTTTCCATGTAAGTATATTACAAAATATTTACAATATTAACCTTCAATTAAAATAAGATTGTTTAACAATGAGCTACAAATAAATTCAGTTGATTTATGATCTTAATAGTACATGTACATCTACAATTTAGCAACTCAATTTATCACCATCAAATACTACCTCTGACACAGAGAACTAAATAGACAAATGTTTAATACAAACCAAAACATTTATTTATTAATCTGTGATGCCTCTGTGAAAAATTACACACCCTATGAATGTCTTGTACAGAGATACAACTTTGGACATGCTCACAGGTTTGTTGCTGTGATGAAAGTATGGGCCCAAAACACACACAGACAAAATACATTTCAAATTTGATCATTACATTCATCCATCATCTGTTGACAATGTTCACATTCTGTGATCAATAATAATTTACAACCAACGAGAACATATATCATATTACAATTACTGTCTGACACTCGATCCTAGCTGCACAATTTATGTTTCTACGTCTTTCACAACGGCCTTTGTCAAATATAATGGTCGCAGATTGTTTAATCCTGGACAAATACTTCACGTGCAAATCTTGACATGCCTCAGTGGATATTTGTGTTACATATTTAACCATTAGATTGCAGATATTTTTGTCTTCTATACAGCAGACAGTCGCGCCAGCTACAATGTAACCCATTCCGCGCAGACGTAAAACACAATTAGCAGTGATGTACAGGATTAGTATTGGTGGTATCCACTAAAACAAATTAAGCATATTAATGTTTTCTGTCAGGTCGGCCATCTTATACAGCAACATAATATATGACATCGCCGCTGGGATGACATGATGGCACATGACGCTAACTCACTAGAACCAGTTTCCATGTCAAGAGTGATGACAATAAATTGTAATAAAAACAAAGGCTACAAACAAGAAAACGATGTACAGTCTGACATACAGTATCCATCATGTTCCGACCCGCTGATTCATATCAAGCCAGGAATTAATACACACATCAATTTGTAGGAATTCAATCGTAAAGCAGACTTAAAGATTTCTTTTGGTAAAGATTATTTTATTTCCACAGGGGTTCATGTGTAAAAAAGATTGTCCTCAGAACTCTCCATTTCTAAAAAAAGAAAAATGGGACTTGGCTATAGTAGGTCCTATACCGTTATGTTTCAGGAATGAAGAGTTACAAGGATGTTCCCAAGACTTTAAGTACACCATTGAAATATGAGATACAGCTCCGTTGGTAGAGTGCTCATATGAGGAGCTAGAGTCAAAGGAAAGAAAGAAATGTTTTATTTAATGACGCACTCAACACATTTTATTTACAGTTATATGGCGTCAGACATATGGTTAAGGACCACACAGATATTGAAAGAGGAAACCTGCTGTCGCCACTTCATGGGCTACTTTCCGATTAGCAGCAAGGGATCTTTTATATGCACCATCCCACAGACAGGATAGCACATACCACAGCCTTTGATATACCAATCGCGGTGCATTGGCTGTGACGAGAAATAACCAAATGGGCCCACCGACGGGGATCGATCCCAGAACGACCGCGCATCGAGCGAGCTAGGGTCAAAGGATCAAATCCCATTGGTGGACCCATCATCTCATTGTTTTTTCACATCCCAACCAGCACCCCAATACGGGCCATAGTATGTGCTATCCTATCTGTTGGTAAGGTGCATATGAAAGATTCTGTGAGCACTGCTGATGGGGAGAGTGTTGTGGGTTACCTCTGAAGACTATACTGTTGTATCTGTTAGAATTATCGAATGTTGATTTACAACAGCCAATAATTAATAAGTGTAAATCAATGTGCTCTAATGGGGTCATTAAAAAAACAAAAACATTTTCTTGATGATCAAGTAATATAACAGTTTCAGATGGTTAACCAAGTAGGGTTTTTGTGTGTCCATTACTAAAGATAACAAACAGATTTTCAATGATTTCAAGTCCAAATGTATTCTAACTATTAAATATTGATGGATCCAAACATTAATCCACTGCGCGTGCTGTAACCTCATCGTGGTGCAGGGGTGGCCAATAAGTACAAATTGAAATTTTTTGTAAAATTCAGTGTCCGTAAAATGCTGTGATACTTGTATTTGTATTTTTTACACAGTCCTTTACACTGTGTTTTGTCTAAATCTTGAATTTTTATATTTATATGATTTAATGTTTACCCCATTACCATAGTTTGACACCCAATAGCTAATGTATTTTTCGTTAAGCATTCATTCATTCATTCATTCAAACATTAATTTTTTATCATGCAGAGGTAATATAAAACAGTTAACAAAGTCATTTCATTAAAAAAAATTGACGTGAAGTTTACATGTATGAAGTAAAGTCAGCCACATAAAATATGTTGTTTGCAACTCAGTTCTTTTTCTTGCTACTTTTAATTTATTTACTTTTTATCTCTGTGCGATTAAATTTTTTTTCAAATAGAAGACACATTAAAATGGAAGTTTTGCACAAGAGCAGAGACATTATATTTTTACAAGTTTTTATAACATCTAGGTTGACTCTGCCAGATCACCTATAATGATTAGAAACTAATGGAAATGGAATCCCACAATAAAAAAAACCCCATGTAATGAAACGTTTTATAGTAGTCTGAAAATACTTTGTGATTCCATATATAGCTAGATAAACAAATGCAAATCTAATAGATTTTACTCACACACAAAAATATCCCAACACGGTAATGTAATGGGGCATAATAATAAGAGGGAAAAATCAATGTCTAGAATTGCTGACAATGCTGAAAAAATTGTCCACAATACATTGAACCCTATGATAAACAGTAAACGAATCCCCACACCGTAAAACTATTGACTCTTTAATTAAGCAGATGACTTCTTAATACAGGTCAATTTGAACTCTTTATTAGATGATTTAGAGCATTAAAGTCGATTCTCAAGACAGGTGGTTTCTTAACAGAGATGTCTGTTTGATCTCGTTTGACTGTGCATGCAGAAACACATGCAATTACTGCCAACATTTTTGTTCATCTTGTTGGGATTTTACATGTAAATTATTGTCTTTTATCAGGATTTGCCGCTAAGACGTGAACAAATGAGCCGAAGAAGCAGCATCACCAGTTAGAATGGTTTTAATGAGACAAACACATACTGGGGATATGATACTGATGTAATATGTAAGCCGCTCAATAAAACTGGTATTACATGACCGAGTAATATAATAAACAGGCAAATTGGGTCAGTTAATCGACTGCAATAGTAAGAAAGGTAACGAATGATTAACAATAGCCCTGGCATTGGCAGCATGTTCTTTAATCAGTGGTGTCTTCACAAACATGTATGGCAGTCTACCAGTGTTAGTAGTGTTGTGGTTTAGGGGTGTACTCATTATGCAATTAGTCGTGCTGATTTGTGATCGAATCGTACTGTGAGATCACATAAATTGGAACAACTTTAGTCTTATACATTCTGATTTTTGTAGGGCCAACAAAATCCCCACAGTGGACCTATTCTCAGACTGCATTCCCCCCCCCCCCCATCACAACCACAACTGGTCTATGAAGTGTTGTAATGGCTAATGGGAATATATATATATATATACTGTAGATCCTGAAATTAATGCGATCATAATATTAATGCGAAAAATGCGAGGCCATGCTATTCGCATTAATAATATGACGCATTTATTTCTGTGTTTTGTTTTCTTCAACAAATTTTCTGCAACAATGTTAGCATATATTTTGTGAACTGTTCTTTCATTATGACCATAAAGTCACCGTTAACAGATAAGTCCATTGGTTGCACTAGTATTTTAATTTATTTATTTTTCAAAGCATGTGACAAAAAAAGTTATTTCAAAGGGAGGCCACTCGCATTAATTTCATGTCGCATTAATGTCTGACCACCGTGACTCGCATTAATTTAGGGACGCATTAATTTCAGGATCTACAGTATATATGTGTGTGTGTGTGTGTGTGTGTGTGTGTGTGTGTATATATATTATCTAGTGGTTGATGATTAATAAATCAATGTGCTTTAGTGGTGTTGTTAAAACAAACTTCAGCTTAAATTTAAAAAAGGCTTCTTTTTCAAGACATGGTCTAGTGTACACAGTATAGTTTGACAGACACACAGAAATCATGCAGTGATTTATGCATCTTGATCATGCCACTTAACCATATTTCAGACACACACACAATTAAACCATCAACACATGCACTTACAACTTAACGTTTCTTCTAAATAAGAAGTAAATGGTTTTGAAAATGAGCAAAAAAGTAACCATTTTTCTTTAATTTTTGCCGAAACTTTAGTTTTAAAAAATGTATCTTTCTATATGTATGCATGTCTGTACATACATACGTACACACACATATTATATGTTTTTTTCGGTTCATACTTGCATAATATATATATTATATATATTATGCAAGTATGAACCGAAAAAACAATGTGGACATTGTACGATCCCACGTAGCGGGTCATACAGAAGTGTGCACGTTGTTTCTTCAATTCATACTTGCATGAATCAAAAACTAATTGCCGTCAAATCTTATAATTAAATTTATATTCATACTTTAACAATACATAACTGAATTTATTTTGTTTAGCTTTAAATATGCATGTAGTATTGTTTGTGTAAACTTCATTGATATTTACGCCACGTAAGAATGTGAAGATTCATTCACTATTATTTGAATTAGATGATTTTTTGTAAATGACGTCATTTCCTCTAGCTGCTATGCATTTTTACGGATCATTTACTGATTTAGTTATATTGGAAGGAATTGTCCTATTCATGTTTATATTTTATGATAGTGAATGAAGGTAATGTGTCTAACATTTATGCTGTTGGTGGAACCGTTTAATTTTTTACCAACAGCTGTAAAACATCACTTACAAGTAAGTTACAGGGCGTGAAGTTTCCTACATGATTTCTTTCTCCAATGACTGAGTCTCATGTCATGATTAGCGAAGAAGGGTTATTTTGGTTTTTTTTTTAATCAGTGCGTATAGATCCATATGTCTACTCTGCTATAGCATTTTCCTTTAATTTATCATATACATATTTTGTAACTTTCACATGTGTTTTCTTCAAAATATCTAACAATAATGCGGCTTGTTGTACAAAAGTAGTGCAGGGGTTGGGGGGTAGTAGGAGTGGCTTAATTGTTTGGGTTCATCAAGATATGAACAGAAAAAAAGTAAAGTGTATAGATGCAAAGAAAATTTAATTTTATACACACACACACACACACACACACACACACACACACACACACACACACACACACACACACACACACACACACACACACACACAATATGTATATATATTTCATTCACTTTTTGCACTTCTTACATTATCTGCAAACATTCTATGAATGAAAATAATCTGGTACCTTATGTATCATAAATTGTTACAATTAAAATGTACATTATCATGTTTTTGACACATTACAACTGAATTCAAGACACACAGTATTTTGTCATGCTGATCCTGACGAATAAATTACGTATGGCTTTTGTTGAGTTACATGTATGTAGATGAGTGTATTTTAACAGCAGCAAGTCTGCTGTGACATAAACAACATTTAAGCAGCTTGAGAATGAAGAAAACTAATAATCAAAATAGTTTCATTTCTTCTTTAGTTCTCTGGGGATGGGAAGGTTGTTTTCTTTTAGCAGGATCCAAGGACGTCACCTGCCATGAGGACAGCTAAATGTTCATGCGTTATACATGCACACAGCTTTGCAATTTGAAATTATTCACACAGTAATGTTTTTAATCTAAAACAACAGATGCCAGTGTTGTATGAACAGGTCAGATGGCAGTCAGAACATCATTAAATACATCATTGCTTTTGTGGATTTTTTTTGTTTGTGGGGGTTGTGGGGGGTGGGAGGGGCTGTTGTTTTGTTGCTGATGTTTTCTGGTAGTAAATGGTATTTTAGACATCACTTAGCATTTAAATTTTGCCTGCATCACACATGCAATTTAAAATTGTTCCCACCATATTCTTTTTAATTTAATTAAAGAGGAAGGAATGTTTTATTTAAGATGCTCTGAACACATTTTAATTACAGTTATAATACGGCACTGGTTATATGGTTAAAAAAAAAAAGTTTGTTTTGTTTAATGGTACCACTGGAGCACATCGATTAATTAATCATCGGCGATTCTGACTCCTAGGTTAATTGGTTAAGAACCACCTAGATACTGAGAGAGGAAACCTGCTGCCACTATGCAGTGAACTACTCTTTCCAATTAGCAGCAAGGGATCTTTTATATGCAGCATCCCCCAGACAGGATAGCACAAACCACAAACTTTTTATACCAGTTGTGAAATACAATGGATGAAAAAAGAAATAGCTCAATGGGCTCACCAATGGGTATCAATCCTAGGCTGACCATGTATCAAACAAGTGATTTACCATTGGGCTACATCCTGGCCCATACATCGATCAAGGTTCAGTCCTCAAGTTGGAAAGACTTAAAATGATCTGAATTTTTAAAACCTGGGAGCCGTAAAGTTGAGAATCAGTTTGAAGTTCATCACTGATCATAGGTTATATAGAGAATAACACATGAGTGACTGTTAGGTACCATTTATTTCACAACTAGTAGTTTAAAAATGTGTCTTGACAAGCGAAAGCGAGTTTGATACATTTTTAAATGAGTTGTGAGATAAAATGGTATCTAACGGACACAAATATATTATTCTATTTCTAACATATCCTCAGAAACTAGGTTTTAAGCAAATCTTAACATCTTTTTCAACTAAATGTTATTTACAGCCATTGCACTTGTAGCTAACTTATGCATCACTGACCCATGATTGTCAGGTTAACTATACGACACAATGTAATCGATTTCCATTGTTTAGTTTTTCATTGGATATATGGCAGTGCTAACCTGGTCATCACCTAGGAGCACCCAGTCCTGTCTTGAAATTTTTAACACATTTGTTATCAAAAATAATGCATGGTGTTCTCACAAACAGGTGTGCAAGAAAATCGGTTTGCCTCAACCAATCAACTCTCGATTATACAGTTGGTTAGAAATATATATTTACCAAGGACCATGCATGCACCTTTCATTGTGTTCTGTGGGATAGATGGTACAAATCCCTAACCTGCCATGATAACAGTATCTTTTTTCTTCATGTACACATGAAAACAATAACAGCACCAACATATTTACATCAATTCCATCATGTAAACTGGTGAAACTATTACAGTGAACATTTTTATAATCGATCATCACTTCAGTAAAGCCAAACCAATAAATTTGTTTATTATAATCAATCACTGGAACATCACTATTGTCTCCTGGCTAGATTGGGCAACACAGTGAAACCTCTCAAGATCAGACCCCCTCTGTAAACCGGAATTATCTCAAAACCATATGTTTTACAGAGTCCCTTTTTAAAAAAACCAGTACAGAACTTAACTCTCTAAACCAGATCCCTCTTGAAAGTGAACATTTGTGTTGGTCCCAAGGGTGTCTGATTTAGATGGATATCACAGCACATGTATCTGGGTTTACACTTGTATCGACCAATAGCCAATTTGAAGTTTACATTTCAAAAATCTCAACTAACAATGGTTTCTGTAGTGCTCCAAGTTGGAGGAAATTAACAACTAAATCACAGTGGTCAATATGTCTACATTATAGTAATCAGCCCTCGAAATTCGCGGCGGCAATCAGCAATGCCATCGAAAAAGCTATCTCAAACTTGATTTGCGACAGCATTTCATTGCCGTCACAAATCTGTAAGTGGTGAAAAGTCTGTAGGCAATTACAGATCCCAGAAAAAAGCATAAATTTATTATCGTGTGTAGCTCAGTTTCCTTAATTAATATAAACTGGTTTATTCCAGTATAGAAGCTTATGAAAGTAAAGTTGAGATGTTATATTTTAGCATATTATTACTAATCTTTTCTTTAAAATTGCCGTCGTAGTGCCGTTGCAAAATTGATTTGCGGCAGCACTTAACTGCCATAGCAAACTTGTCCGAATTTCAAGGGCTAAGTAATAATTGAAAAATGCAGTCACAATCCAGTTAATTACAGAACATTTTCCAAAAAGACTCTTGGATAAACTTTTTAGCCTTTTGGTCAACCATATTTACACACAAGTATGCCTTGAAATGGGACCCTGTATAGACAGATAACAATTCCACTAGAGTTTGGGTTTTTCCACAGACCTGTTCAAATTAAAAAGTACACAGGTTTTTGTCTTTATCATTTCTGTTTAGGGAAGTCTCTACTAGTTAGCATTACTTCTGTATTAAGTGCATGTATGTCAACTTTGATTTGTTAGCACTGGATGGCACCAAACATCTGCAAGTGATGAGCAGAATGCCACCTGCTAGGTTTATTACACATGCGTAGAAATACATAGTGCTAAGATAACCAATTTCTCTCTTCCTCAGGTATATGGAACAGAGCTATACCACAAAAGAAAGCCATGTGAGAATGAATGAATGAAAGAATGTTTAACAACACCCCAGCACGAAAAATACATCGACTATAGGGTGTCAAACTATGGTAAATGCAACAACCATGTGATGATCAACATCAATATAAAAATCCAACAATTAAGTTAAAACACAGTGTAAAGAAGGACTGTGTAACCATGTGAGAAATTTCTATCTTACATGGGATATCACACGCTTGCATTTAACATGACATCGCTGGATTAGTTTCTAATCAACTTAGAACATTCTGCTTGATTCTCTGAACAATTATAATTGTTTCTGGTAAAATATTAAAAGTTTGTGGAACATTTTATAATGGAATTTTCTCTATGTTTTTGGTTTTCGTATGCAATTAACTGATGTTTGTCGTTATAAAGCTATTCAAATATCGATATAATTTGTACTGATTTAATGATATATGGTTCTGTGCAGCCGAATTATATGTAAATACCCAAATTATAAACCGATATGCAATAAAGTGGATTCGACTGTATATGACACCATATTATTGTGAGGCAGTGATGTCAGGTCATTAGACAGTTTTAAATTAATATTTTGTTATTACAACCTTCATTTTAAAAACTATTGTGTTAATTTCTAGTGTTAAATTTTATTTAACACATGAAACAAACATGGCAAATACGATAGTATAGTTTATTTATGATAAAATGGTCAAATAAATAAAAAATTACTTTTCAGCCATCTTTGTCTGTTCATGTAAAATACTGGTTTATTTACTGAATGAATGAGAGAACAAGACTGCCATCATGTGTGATATAAAAAATACACTCTCAGTGGCTATTTAGAGACCGGCCCCAGGATGGACGTGCTTGAAACTCTAGTGGTATATGTGCATGTAAAAATTATTCACACTCGCACTCAGTGATGAGAATTCGGCCCTCGACTCAGCAAGCCTGGTCCTAGATTGAAATTTTCACTATCTCAGGTGTACTTTTTCTATCCCACATGACCACATATGATGGAGTCTTATAATCACTGTTATGTGTTACCGTGTACATAATGAATGGGTTTTGTTTGTACTTTGTTTACACCTGCTGCAGGCATGTGATCTATGATATGCTGATTCCAGAAGACAAGCCAATCCATTCCAACTATAATGTTTGAAGACTTGGGGTAAAACTGCAGCGTAGTTTCATGACTTCAAATGCTGTAAATAAGTAACGGTTAGTTGTGTACTTACCTATATTTGGATGTTTTAACAACCTACAGATCCTTGCTTCTCTTTCCAATTTCTGATGATCTGAAATGAAAATAATAAAAATAAAAAAAATATTAATACACTGTTGGCATCACTAACATCATTCGTAAAACTTTTAAATAAGTGGTCATGCCTAATTATTAACACTTTAAGGCATAAACACCCACACACAGATATACTTCTAACAGCATACACCAAATATGTTGATTTTGAAAGGAATGTTTTAAGTTTAAAAAATTGTGCTTGTTTTAACAGCACATGATGACAGTATGGTAACACCACCTACTTGCATAGCCAGGATTTTATATGGGGGGGGGGGGGGTCAATCCATATTATGGACCAACTCACATTATGTATATATGTGTGTGTGTGTGTGTGTGTATGTGTGTGTGTTTTGTGATTTTATAAAAATATATTTTAGTTTGAAGTTCTGTGTGCAGGACGGGGGACATGGCCCCAATGGTCCCCCTCACTATGCCACTACACCCTCCCACCCATAGCATATGGTATGTACCCATAAAAAAATACTTATATTATTGTGTATGATCTCTAGTTTGAATATTTTGCATAATTAATTGAAGATATGAACTGATCTAAACATGTTTTGACTGGTTCCTGAAATGGTAATTAGTTTTAATGTATAACGTAAAACCAGTCTAGCAACATATCCACCTTCTAACTTTCACAGTTTATCACACCAAGGCATCTTTTATATCCATTCATATATACTGATATCAATACTGGCAAAGTCAGATTTTCAGTTTTACTTTACACATACATGTTCAAGAAAGTAACCCCAATTTCAAATGATGTGTTATTATCAATGACATTACACAAAAGAGTTTTAATATTGAGAAATTATAATGTGTCCCAAAAATTACACTTAACACACACACACACACACACACACACACACACACACACACACACACACACACACACAGAGAGAGAGAGAGAGAGAGAGAGATAGAGAGAGAGAGAGAGAGAGAGAGAGAGACAGAGAGAGAGAGAGAGATAAATGCCATTATATTCCCTTTTGTATTTCAGAATAACCAGAACTTCACGTAAATCAAAAACCAAAATGTCTTCCTGGACAATCAGATGCAGATACCCTTAAAACGACCTTGAATTTTGAGGTTACGCATAAAAGCATTGATTGTGAGATGAAATGCGAACAATTTGGCACGTTTTAAGTGCTATCAATAAGTGTTTTAACTGGAACAGGCAATAACACTGAACTATAATGATAGACACAAAGAGACTCATGAGA
>JAECMU010086058.1:0-21320 GCA_016106625.1 Dracogyra subfuscus
TTGGAGTCGGTATCTGGATTAAAAATCCCATGCCTCGACTGGGATCCGAACCCAGTACCTACCAGCCTATATATCGATGGTTTAACCACTGCGCTGCCGAGGCCGGTCTCTATAAAATGTACTGCATTTTAAAATTTCGATCTTGTTCCATATGACTAAGGCAGAATACGACCAAATTAGGTACGAATTGACCATATGGTACGAATTGACCACGTGGTACTGGTTGGGGCGGGGGAAACAAAAATATAGTGGGTCCACTGACAAGGTTCGATCCTACGACGTCAGCTGCACATCATGCGAATGTTCTACCGACTGCAATGTTCCACTTCTGAAAAACCTCTTGGTGTACACATTGATTCAACACTGACATGGGCTAACTACATAAATAAATGCACTTATTAAAAAAATCTTATTTATTAGGCCCCTATACATTTTTCAACAGAACAGAAAATATCTTGACCAAAAGACCAGACAGCGGGTTTCCTCTCAAAATTTGTGTGGTCTTTAACCTTATGTCTGACGCCATATAACCGTAAATAAAATGGGTTGGGTGCGTCGTTAAATACATAATTTTTTTCTTTCTTTGTATGTATGTATTATATCATTGTACTGAATGTGGTTTACTCTCTGAAAATAAAGATTATTATTATTATTATTATTATTATTATTATTATTATTATTATTATTATTATTATTATTATTACTGAGCTAGTCCCGTACCTTTTTTTTTTTTTAAATTTTTTTATTCCTATCCACAGAAAATTAAAGGGGAATTCCTGAGTTTGCTGCACTGTTAGTTGTTTCCGACTAATAAAATATTTCTATGATTAAAATTACATATTAAATATATTTTCTTGTTTACAATATCAGTGTCTGCATATTCAATGTGTTTCTGGTCGTCTTAATATTTGTAAGAAGTCAAAACTGAATTTTGTCTTCAAATATTTTCAGACGTACGAAAACAAATATTTTAGGAAATAAAATGAAATTTAACCTTGTACAAATATTAGAATGATCAGAAACATGTTTAATATATAGCCACTAACATTTTATGCAGAACAAAATATATTTGGTACGTACCTTTTAGTCGATATGATCTTTAAAATTGCAGCAAACTCAGGAATGTCCCTTTAAGCTGAAAAAGATAAATAAATGTGTCCAGAATCGTAACCGTATATAAGCACTTATATTAAGCTAGCATAAAAATCAACTTGGCAGCCTTAACTTTTAGTTTGATTATTGTGAATTCATTGTTGACATTCATAGCTTAATTTTTATTTAATTTTGTGTTCGTTTTGACTAGATCCCTTTATGATGCTTTTGAGACATTATGCGGAAATACCACAAGAACAAAACTTAAAAGCGCATGTCTCAGCGGAAGTTACTGAAGAACCAAAACATGGTAGGTTGACTACGCTGTTTTTACTGTCAAATCGAAACTATTATTGATATTTGTTGTACATTTGGTTTTGTGTTTTGTATTTTTTCAGCACAGATTAAAAAGTTCACAAAAGGATAAAGTCAGGCACTTCATTGCCTTCACACAGACGGGCGAAAAGACGGCAATTCAGTGTTTGGGAATCCATGATTGGAAACTTGATGTCGCAATTGACAACTACTTTCAGAATCCGGAGAGATACAACAATGAACCAAGACATGCTGTTGACAAAAGAAGACTGGAATCTCTTTGGCATAGATATAAAGGTGGGAATTTGAGCAGCCAAAGATTAAATTATTCATTATTTCCCATTAATATATCCAGTCTATTGTTGTATCCTCCCATAATATGTTTTCGAACAGATAAGCAAATATTGAAAATGTCTATAATTAATTCTGAATTGGAAAGCTAAATAATCTTTCTTAACTGTTCATTGGAATATAATCCACGAAACAATACAGATGTTAAACACAATACTGGTTGCAGCAGAAACGTTTTTCCGACATCGTTTGTGGATATACTGTGAAGAAGTTACGTCATATGTTTTAGAACACGTGATAGTTTTTATAAATAAACACTGATTCGTAGCAGCACAATAATGTGTATGTATGGTATGCCATGTCATGGCTGTGAGCAAGAAGTTTAGCTTCTTCATCCTTAGATATAAAGGTCTGAGGTCCAGATTTGCTACATGACACGTCAGTCTCCCTCTACAGTGGTCATACAGTGTTGTAACTGGGAATGAAAACCTTTTGGCAGCCTTACGGATGTCTGTGAAATCGTGTATTACAGCAGAATATGCCGTAGAAAGATTTTCTTGGGCGCATTGACGGTATTTAGATCTCGTAGTGCGAGAAGTAATCTAAAAATGGAAAAGGAACACTTTCCTTCATAAAATGAATATTGTAAAGTCTGGCAGATGTTAATAAGAAATGGTCTAAACAGGCTTCCATATTTTTCGAAAAGAATCAGATTTATTTCCCTTTACAGTGAATGACGTATTTAATATGGGTATAAACAAAGCAGACGGCACATCGAGTGCAGATATAACTGATTAAGTAAAGTGCTACGTTTGTATTTACATGATGGTATGTACCCAAAAATTGGACAGTGATTCATTAACATTAGTTTTCAATAAATTAATTGCCAAACTTACACTGGGAAGTTTTATACACAACATTTTTGTTGCGAACGATGCACGACGTCTTTTTGTCAATATGTGATGTTTGTTGACGTCATACCTTCAATATGCACGTGGAAAATTCGCGTATAAATGAGCTGTTCGAAAACATATTATGTTCGAATTTATATGACGGTACGATATAATTGTAAACTATCTAAAGTGTCAGATTTAATCTTCCTCATCAATTTAACAAAAATTACATAAGCGTGATTGGAAAGAGCTCTGCCACCTAAATATACCTGGTGAAATGGAGCTATTGAATTTTTTGCCAAAAGTTGTCTAGTCACCAATTTATCAGCAGTAGTGAGAAGTTGAATCCAACAGTTTATTTAATATTGAACAATTAACTTTGACTACTGGACTAATTTTTGGCAAAAACTACCGTATTTCCCCATGTATTATGCGCACCGGTGTATAATGCGCACCCCCGACTTAGAACGTTTATTCCAAGAAAAAAACCATGAACCACAATATAATGCGCACCGTTTTTTTAAACCCAAAAATTGACAGTGAATGCAAGATGTACCATTTTTCCCAGACACCAAAACTAAAGAAAAGCGTATTTTATGTACGTGAGTACATAGACCTACATGTCACATTAAACAAAGGCTAGTACTTGTGTACTTACATGCCACAGACTCACACGTGCATAAATGAAAACAAAATTATATACCCATACACCGTAAATGACTAATAAATAACTAAAAACTAAAATATAGCATAATACATTTGGTTCTCGTGGCTAACGTGAATGCGCGACATTTCTAAATTTATAATAGCGTGGTATGTTTCCGGTTTGCCGGAAATGGCCGAATTAAATCTAATGGCAATTAAAATAAATTACGGTCCAGTTTTGTCATTTTTATGCACTTTTTGGCGAGGTATGGATACTTTTATAGATTTATTTTTTATTTATTACAAGCATCACAAGTGAAAAGTGATTTTAAAGAAGGTCTTGGTGTTTCATTGTAATGAACACTGGCAATAATCTGTAAAGATGGGTGATCGCTGGACATTTTTAAAAGACAGTTTTTCTATTGCTATGTATAATGCGCACCCCCCATTTTTAACCGGTATTTTCTGAAGAAAAAAGTGCGCATAATACATGGGAAAATACGGTACATTGAAGGGGCACAATTTTTTAAATTTATAAATACATAAAATAAAGTTTATATTTGAATCGGTTTGTATTATTTTTGTGGGTTTTTCACATTTTAATGATATTTTAGATCAGTTATTTGTGATTCAAATTGGGCCCAAAAGAAAAATCGCGTTTATTTTGGGCATTGTGGCAAGATGTCCAGTATTTATGTCTAGTATTCATACTCAAGGATTCTGACAGAAAAAAAATGATGGGGAGTATCGGACCGGCGGAGGGAACAAAGCCCTCCATTATACAAATTTGGATTTTAGATTTCCTGGCATCTCGGAACAATCAGCCAGCTAGAACAGTCGGCAAAATTGATCTATTCTTATGCACTAACCCTGAAAATAGTCACAAATTTGGACAAAATATATTATGTATTTCCTACATGTATAAATTATGTAATTTCTGCATTTAAAAATTTCCTCTTGTCAGCGTTTATCCATAATATAATAGCCATAATATATAGCCGATGATTTCAGATGGCAGAGAAGTAAATAATAATACACTGTCGACTATATTAACATAAAAGCAAAAAGTTGTTATCAACATATGTAGGTGTAATTATTGTCAAAAATCTAATTTGTTACTCATTTGCAACCCACATTGGTATTTTTCTGTTTTTTAAATGAGCTGAATTAACAGCGTCCTACATTCGTATACTACCTAACGCTGATTGGTTGATTTACTTCTCTGCTTCCTTCAGTTTCTCTATGTACAATCACAAATTACCATTACTGTTCATGTATTGTATCTTGTAAAATAAAATCAGTTGTAACTTGTATACAATTTGCTAATTAACATATTCTTTCTGCTCAGCATTTTCTTATGCTAAGAAATAAAATTGACCTTAAAAAACTTTCATCCACCTATTGCAGGGTTCTCACGGACCTGGAGTCCCGGGTCCCTAACCCAGCGACCAAGGATGGGACGCACCATATTGCATAAACGTGCGTCCCTGTGGACGCAGTATATATATTTTTTATTTAACTTAATACAATATTTTTTTAAACATCTAAGTTTACTGTAACGTAAATCGGCAAATAATAGACTGGTCACATGGACATGCAAGCAGCGCTTATTCACACCGTGAGGCGGATCAACTGAACAAAACTGGCTGAAAATGTTTGGTTCTAAAACTCACGTTTCAATCTTTTTTAAAAATTCTTTTGCAAATATTTTCGCCAAACCGAAAATTCTTTCGTAATATTGTTTTTTCTTTCGTATTATTAGTGAATATATATTAGTTACCAGGTATTTGTTTTATATTTTATCATACATTTTAATAATAAAAAATTGTATTATTACTACATAAAACCATTTAAATGTCAATGTTTTTGTGTTGTCAGTTGTTATACAATTCACTTGATATTTTATTGGATATATCAGTTCATGGATTCTCCAACATTCCTAATGGACTCTCAAAATATAAGGTCACGAGTCCATGGCTATTGTTCCCAAGCCAAAAACATGCAAAACAGCTAAATAATTAACATTTGCTAAGTAACATATTGTCTCTACCTAGCATTTTCTTAGAACATGTTATGTTAAGAGCTAAAAATGACCTTAAAAACCCACTGCTCTCCAGATTGATGTGTGGGATCAGGGCTCACACTGGAACAAATTTTGGTTTAGCCAGTTTTCAGAAATTTAGAGTTTCCCTTGAAAATCATTAAAATAGGGTTAATTGGAGGAACATTTTGTTAGCCAAAGTCTAAATTGTGTAGCCATTTTTGTATAAAAATTAGCTTTCGACTAATTTGGCAATGTACAGGGTGAGCCATGGTGAGATGTCGTCCCCCCCCCCCCATGTCAAAATTATGAGGGGGATATATCCCCCCCCCATCCCCCCCCCTGTCCGTATGAAACCTTAACACTGTTTTTCTGAACAGATATATTCCAATATTTCATGATATTGGTAAAAGTATCAGTTATTTTAAATTATTATCAAATTAGCTGTCACAATCGGCTATCGATTCCTGTATATGACTGTGACATGGTTGCTTGTTTTTGTTTAACTATAAACATTTTTTTGAAGGTGACTGTGATGTGATGGTTTGTGTATGTTGAAAGTGGCTGTGATGTGTTGGTTGAAGGTGACTGTGATGTAATGATTTCTGTTGGTTGAAGGTGACTGCAATGTGATGGTTTGTGAAGGTGACCGTGATGTGATGGTTTGTGTTGAAGGTGACTGCAATGTGATGGTTTGTGTTGAAGGTGACTGTGATGTGATGGTTTGTGTTGAAGGTGACTGTGATGTGATGGTTTGTGTTGAAGGTGACTGTGATGTGATGGTGTGTGTTGAAGGTGACTGATGTGATGGTTTGTGTTGAAGGTGACTGTGATGTGATGGTGTGTGTTGAAGGTGACTGATGTAATGGTTTCTTTTGGTTGAAGGTGACTGGTGTGATGGTTTGTGTTGAAGGTGACTGTGATGTGATGGTGTGTGTTGAAGGTGACTGATGTAATGGTTTCTGTTGGTTGAAGGTGACTGATGTGATGGTTTGTGTTGAAGGTGACTGATGTGATGGTGTATGTTGAAGGTGACTGTGATGTGATGGTGTGTGTTGAAGGTGACTGATGTAATGGTTTCTGTTGGTTGAAGGTGACTGATGTGATGGTTTGTGTTGAAGGTGACTGTGATGTGATGGTGTATGTTGAGGGTGACTGTAATGTGATGGTGTGTGTTGAAGGTGACTGATGTAATGGTTTCTTTTGGTTGAAGGTGACTGATGTGATGGTTTGTGTTGAAGGTGACTGTGATGGTGTGTGTTGAAGGTGACTGATGTAATGGTTTCTGTTGGTTGAAGGTGACAGTGATGTGATGGTGTGTGTTGAAGGTGACTGTGATGTGATGATTTCTGTTGGTTGAAGGTGACTGTGATGTGATGATTTCTGTTGGTTGAAGGTGACTGATGTGATGGTTTGTGTTGAAGGTGACTGTGATGTGATGATTTCTGTTGGTTGAAGGTGACTGTGATGTGATGGTGTGTGTTGAAGGTGACTGTGATGTAATGGTTTCTGTTGGTTGCAGGTGACTGTGATGTGATGGTGTGTGTTGAAGGTGACTGTGATGTGATGATTTCTGTTGGTTGAAGGTGACTGCAATGTGATGGTTTGTGTTGAAGGTGACAGTGATGTGATGGTTTGTGTTGAAGGTGACAGTGATGTGATGGTTTGTGTTGAAGGTGACAGTGATGTGATGGTGTGTGTTGAAGGTGACTGTGATGTAATGATTTCTGTTGGTTGAAGGTGACTGCAATGTGATGGTTTGTATTTCAGATCCGCATGAGGAGGATAAGATGACAGTGGACGGGGTGATGAAGTTCCTTGAGGACCTGTCACTCAATCCCGAGTCGAGGACTGTCTTGATTCTTGCCTGGAAGTTCAAAGCCGCGACGCAATGCGAATTCACTAAAGAAGAGTTCGTGTCAGGGATGATGGAGCTAGGGTATATCACGTCTCAAACTGCTTCAAATTATATAATATTGGATCATTGAGTTATAGCTACTTGTATTGACCCAGGACACTTACCAAATTTGTCAGTTGCAAATTTCAATACCTTTTAATTTGGTAAAAGTATTAAGTAAATATTAATTAAAGATACCTTTTATTTGTATTTCTTTTAAAAATACTGTCATCAAGTAAATTTTCAACAAAAGTTCAACTGGAAAGAAAGAAAGAAATGTTTTATTTAATGATGTACTCAACACATTTTATTTACGGTTATATGGCGTCGGACATAAATTATGGTTAAGGACCACACAGATTTTGAGAGGAAACCCGCTGTCGCCACTTCATAGGCTACTCTTTCCGATTAGCAGCAAGGGATCTTTTATTTGCACTTCTCACAAGCAGGATAGCACAAACCATGGCCTTTGTTGAACCAGTTATGGATCACTGGTTGGTGCAAGTGGTTTACACCTACCCATTGAGCCTTGCGGAGCACTCACTCAGGGTTTGGAGTCGATATCTGGATTAAAAATCCCATGCATCGACTGGGATCCAAACCCAGTACCTACCAGCCTGTAGACCGATGGCCTAACCACGATACCACCGAGGCCGGTGAGTTCAACTGGAAGACGTAATATATCATGGTGTTTTGGATAGAATAAGTGAAAGTCATTGAAAAAAAGCAAAATATTTGGGCAAAAACTAAGTTTTTTAAAAACAATTTTTATGTCAACTCATGATGTTTGAAAACCATAGTTGACATAAAAATCACAGTAGAAAAACCCTCATGAAATATTCTTATCTACAGACATGAAACATGAATAAAAATAAAATTAATGTGTTCTTTCATATCTATACTACCTACATTTATTACATACCTGTTCAATCTTATTATATTGAGATAAATACCTTTTGAAAGCATGTGATCAACTTCATTTTGTATCGCACATATGTGTGATCTGCACCTGAACTTTTAAATGGGGAATTCCCTTTTTTCTTTTTAAAGTAGTTAGCGTATTTCATTTACTGATGTCATGTCATAGATGATTTACAAATTATGCGACATATTATTACACACGGCTGCTGCAGAGTACGATTCTTAGTGTTAAGTAAATGCATGAAAGGAGTTTTAGTCATTGATTTAACAAAGTGTTACGACGTTAAATTAAAAACCATTTTTGTAAAATATGAAAATGTTATGTAATAAATACAGAACTTCACATACATTGTTTTCGCTTCCTATTTATTGCACTTGTTTATTTTGCGAAAGAACATACTACTTGACCACTACGCGGTCTTGTGGTATATATTCTTGCAAATAAATATGTCCAATAAATAGAAAGTGAAAACAACATATGTGACATGTTTTATTGTGTTTAATTTGTCTTTTCAGATGTGATACTATTGACAAACTCAGGAATCGATGCACAGCCATGGAGGCAGAGATAAAGGATGCACAAAAATTTAAAGACTTTTACCAATTTACTTTCAATTATGCCAAAAACCCAGGTCAAAAGGGCCTAGGTAAGGATGTCTTATTTAAAAACAGATTTTATAAATAGAAGCAAATACAAGTGTGTTTTTGTTTGTTTTCATAATAATTCCAATTCTAAATGTATACCGGGTGATGTAATGAAAGGGAGTCTTGACTTACTTATGGCACAGCATACCAATACATGAAAATATATACATTTAATTTGTCTTCAAAAGTAGTTTAACTAGTTACCATAAATCCTCTGATAGAAGGCTTTTTTTTGTGTGTCTTCCCCCCCCCCCAACCCCACCCACCCACCCCCGGGGATGCTCTGACAGGTCTATAAATTCCATATTAATAATATACGTCAAAGATAACACAATAAAAATAAATGTTTAACTCTTTATCTTCACAAGTAAACAGTGCTGGATTTATAAGGAGGAAAAGGGGGCAATTGCCTGGGCCCCCAGACTAAAGATTTCCTTTATAATCTTTTATTTTATTTTATAAAATTATATATATTTTTTTTATTTGTCATGTAAATTAATTTTTAAATTGAGGGGCCCCTGAACATGAAGTGCCCTGGACCCCCACCCCACCCTACCCCCCACCCCAAGTTTAAATTGGGCCCTGTATGGAAACCATACAGCCCATATACAACATAGTCACTGTTTGTACATTGATAGTGGGGGGGTAAATTTGCAAGAGTTCTAGAATTTGTATAAAATCCACTAGCCATGGGATCAGTGATTTAAACATTTTACTAGCCACAATTAAAAATTTACTAGTCCTACTTTACTTTATGTTGGTGTAATTTTATTGAATAATAGTAATAATTGGATATGTCTTCTTAACTGGGAGATAGAGCTTACTAACATTTGTGGGTTGGGGTGAATGCATGATATTCATATTTACAAAATGCTCAACTGCAATATTTGACCAAAATCTTTCACTAGCCGTCTGGCATAGCAGTAGTAGTTATTTACTAGCCCAACACTGAATATCACTAGCTATGGGAGTGGGAATACCATAACCTAGAAGCCCTGATTTGACAACCATTCAAGTCTTTTTTCTTTGTTGATTATTATTAAGGGACATACCCTAGTTTCAGCACATGAAAATCAACACTAAGATTAGATAATCTACAAACCTGTAACACATTTGAATAAAGTTACAATTGAGTAAAACATGAGTATGTGACTGAAATGGAGAAATACCCTCTAAAAATAGACTAAAACTCAACTCCATATATATGTTATTTCTTAGATGCACATATGTCTTTAAAAATATGACAAATGAATTTTGTGGTATTAAAAACACCAGGATGACCAAAACTACTTCGAATGTATGGAAATGTATAATCTGAACAATAAAATTTAAGTAAAATATGATTTCAGTTATTAAAAAAACGTCTATAATAGAGAAAAAAAATGCCTTAGTGTTTAAAAACTAGGGTATGTCCCTTTACTATTATTCACAAA
Organism: Dracogyra subfuscus; assembly: GCA_016106625.1. Classification (NCBI taxonomy): domain Eukaryota; kingdom Metazoa; phylum Mollusca; class Gastropoda; order Neomphalida; family Peltospiridae; genus Dracogyra; species Dracogyra subfuscus. The sequence goes on from JAECMU010086058.1 coordinate 10,174, forward strand.
AATATGTTAAATAGATATTATTTTAAAATGCAGTATGTACTGGAACTTCATTTAATCCTGACACAGTATAATTGTATGCAGTGCGTATAAAATAAGCAAAGGGGGATAATTCGGACGTCCATAGATGTAGAAGTGGTCTAATTGTTTTGTGTTATTTTACAAGTAATAGACAACAATGAGTAAAATTCAGCGTGAAAATTTGGAGATACAGTGATGTTTATGTATGTATCACAGCCAGTGCACCACGACTGGTATGTTAAGGGCTGTGGTGTGTGCTATCTTGTTTGTGAGATGGTGCACATAAAAGATCCCTTGTTGCTAATCGGAAAGAGTAGCTCATGAAGTAGTGACAGCGGTGGTCCTTAAACCATAAGTCTGACGTCATATATCCGTAAATAAAATGTGTTGAATGTGTCGTTAAATAAAAAAAAATATTCGTGTTTATGTATTGTAAATAAAAAAAGTGTCTTATGGAAAACAGTACTTTCAGTGACATGGTATTTTTAAATGTTTATACTTACCGCAAACTGGCAAATTGTAGACATTGCTTTATTTGTATCATTAAAAAATATGTCAACAAAGATTTCTACAGTTGACATAGTTTTTCTTTAATGATGCTCAATTGCTATTTAATTAAAAATGTCACTTCAAAACCTATACCATGCCATAATACATACAAAGACAATTTCTATAAAAATGGATGAGAAGTGCACTGTCGATAAAATATCTAAACCTGATTGGTTATTGGTGACACAATATTTTTTTGTAGAGTGTAAGTTCAAATTTGACTTCTTTAGTAAATATTTGTTTGCTTTCATACAAGAAAAGAAGTAAAACTGTTTTGGAAATAAAATAAAAAATTAAATGTTTTGTGTTTAATTTAGAAAACAGTCGGTGCAGAAATAAATAGCTTGTAGTAAATTCCATAGTATGAAAAAAAGGCATTTACTGTGGGAAGAACTACACTTCAGTTTGTGGGGATTTAGTTTTTTATGATCGCTTTGTCAGGTATGTTTTTAAAGTAGGATTATTAAATAATTATTAATTTAATAATTAAATAATGGTAATATTTATTGATATTTCTTTTATAAAGTCTGGTCAAGTAAATTTTCAGCAAAACTTCCGCCAGAATAAATAGATCTAGGTTTTACTTGATTTTGATAGAATAAATGAAAGAAATATTAAAAAGCAAAAGATATTGTCAAAAATGAAGAAAGTTGTATATAATAAGTAGACCATTTCATGGTGTTTTTCAAACATGAGTTTTATGTCAACTCGTGATATGTGAAAACCATATTTTCACTTATTGCTTTGTGAAATATGGTTGTCACACATCACTTGTTGACATAAATATCATATTCGAAAAACCCCATGAAATAGCCTCTATATATTTAAGTAAATTATGACAATGTGGCAAAAATCAGAAACATATTTGTCATTATTATTTACTGAACACCCCAAGAAAAGAGAATTTTTCAGCTGTAACATTCAATTTAGTTTATTTTAAGAAGAGATTAACACATTTCACAGAGCATTTCTAATCAAGTAAAGGAATTAGAAACTAACCATACATGCAACTATCATTTGCTGTTCCTTTTGTGTTAAGTTGAATTCCCAAATACATTATTTTTATTCCTAATATATGATATTGACGATACTGAAAGACACAGGGTAATAATCTCTTTATCATATAAGCTCAAGCAAATACAATGTGTTTTTGTAAACTGTACATGCAACTTTAATTTCAGTCCACCATTACTATATAGTCAAATGATGTAAGAATATGTGGCGTGGTGTATTTTTGAATGAAAATTACATCAAACTCAAATGACCTCATTTTGGATGTCCTTACATCAAAATAACATTATGCCTAACATGTTTTGTTTTCTGAATGCTGGATAGCTTTCAGTGTCAAATTGCCATTGAAATAGTTTTATTTCATGACTATGAATGCGTACGTCAATCATGGAGTGTCACCCAAGTATGGTTGCTTAAATGTCAATAAACCTAGGGGCGAGACCTCGACTAATTTACATATAATTTGCAAAGTTAGCAAATTTTTAAAGTGTGTGATCTGAAAAATATCACATACTTTGATTGCACTGAAAATGTAAGATATTATATGATACATTCTATTGAATAAATATAAACATCTTAAGTATAATTTACTCATTCTAATTTTTCCTGTCACGTCCGGCATGCGACCCTAGTGAAATATCCTAGATAAACCCCCGAGGGTGGGAGTGGGGGACATTTTTGTAAACAATGCTTTATTGGAATGGTCCAGAAATAAGCAAGCATTGTAGATAGGTAATTTTCATTAAAATACACAGCATAATTCACCAATAAAACCTGGTTTGTTTTTAGACTTAGATATGGCTCTAGCGTACTGGAACATTGTGTTGGCGGGCCGATTCAAGTTTCTCGATCTGTGGATTTCATTTTTACAAGTAAGTGTAATGTTGTGCATGTAAGTGCAGTGCTATACAACTAAGTCTTGTATAGGCAAGTAATCAAATTCTAAGTATTGTACAGTGAAACCCCTCGAAACCGGAGATCCTCGGGACCAAGTAAAAAGTCTGGTTATAAGAAATATCCAGTTTAGAGGGGTTCTTTTCTGCACAGATATTTAAAAAAGGACCATGAAAAACATCTGATTTTGACGGAATTCCGGTTTACAGAGGGTCCGGTTTTGGGACGTTTTACTGTATTACTAAGTGTAGTGTTATACAAATAAGTAGTGTTGAATAGCACCAGTGTAGTGTGAAATAACTAATTGTAAGCTGACTGAAGTGCGTTCTGTTTTGTGACTGTGATTGGTTAATTACATTCTTTTTCCGGGATGAAATGAAAATAATACCCAGAAAACTAATGATGTCATTACAAAGTAACGTCATTAGCAGTTGGAACAGGCAAAGTTGACAATTCAAAGGTTTACAGTTAGATTGTAGCCAGGTATTTTTTTCAAGAAATGCCAAATATACAGTTAGTTCTGTAGAAAAACAGTTCAGTTTACAATGGACATCACCATATGGAGATTTTAAATTTGCTAATAATGCCTTTGGTCATAAATGACATTTGTGGGATCAAATAGACAATAACACCTGCAAATCTAAAAACTATATGGTTATTTCCTAAATGTAGTGTTATACAAATAAGTAGTTTTGTTAAAATGAGTGTAGTGTTGTAGAACGAAGTTTAATCCATAACTATTGTTCAAGAATCCACACCATTGAAACAATGCAATTTGAACTTCTTGAGCATTCAGGACTTGTATGTTGTAAATAAATATTCAAAGGTTTAACCCATGAGACCAAACATCTGCGTCATCAAACAAACAATGTTACATGTAGTTTAAACCTTTTAAACCTGATACTGTTGATAGGAAAATATTCTGGTGAAACAGCAAAGATTGTCTGAAACTAAATCAGTAATGAGAGATTATACATTTAGCATGTGCATCACGCTTAATGCCAAACAGCCACTGCTGAGGATTTTCGGATCGAATCGTTCACGTTATTTCCATCGGTCTACAGGCTGGTAGGTACTGGGTTCGGATCCCAGTCGAGGCATTGGATTTTTAATCCAGATACCGACTCCAAACCCTGAGTGAGTGCTCCGCAAGGCTCAATGGGTAGGTGTAAACCACTTGCACTGACCAGTGATCCATAACTGGTTCAACAAAGGCCATGATTTGTGCTATCCTGTTTGTGGGAAGAGCAAATAAAAGATCCCTTGCTGCTAATCGGAAAGAGTAGCTCATGAAGTGGCGACAGCGGTTTCCTCTCAAAATCAGTGTGGCCCTTCATCATATGTCTGACACCATATAACCGTAAATAAAATGTGTTGAGTGCATCGTTAAATAAAACATTTCTTTCTTTTCTTTGCTAGTGTTGTGATTGAAGATAGTTTTAACACTTTGTATATCATTGCTTATAATGTGGGTTTATTTTTATTTTTTTCAGGAGCATCATAAACGCTCTATACCAAAAGATACATGGAATTTGCTTTTAGACTTTTGTAATGTGATTGACGATGATATGACAAATTATGATGAAGAAGGTGAGGTTGTCTCCCTTTCCTTTTTTTTCCCTCTCCCACTCTACCACCCTGTCCTTGTCTTGTCATGAGGCAGGATCTAGTTTAGTCGGTAAAGCACTTGCCTGAGGTGCTTGAGTTGTGTGGACACATTTTCTTATTGGGTTTCCCCCCTGTCCCAACCTGTTAATCAAAGGTTGTGGTATGTGCTGTCCTATCTAGAAAAGTGCTTATAGTGAGGGTTTTTTAAGAGGACTGTGTCAACTTTAACATCTAATAGCCCATTATTAATAAATCATTGTGCTCATGAGAGAGGTTATTATGTGAAAGATTTGTTCAAAGACAGAGTTCGACAAATCCACTAGCCCGACGCCCGTGACTAGTGGTTTTTAAGTTCGGGCTAGTGAGAAACGCAAAACCACTAGCCCTGTGGGCTAGTGGTTTCCACCCTCCCATCACTTTTTTTTTCTCTCGGCTGAAATTTCAATTAATATATTCGATTGTGACGTTTGTCATCGAATAATATTAACATCGAAATCAGTATATAATAATAATAATCTACTTGAACTATAGGTCTGCAAACTGCAGTAACATGCTATCTCTACATAGCCAGTTACACGATGCATTGTTTACGTTTCCCTTTTAAATGTTTCTGGCACAGGAAATAAGTCTAATGATATGCGTGTTTTGATTGGTTGGACACGTCACGTGGTAGTTAACTCGCACATATATGTTTTAGGCTAAAACTCGGAAATTACCAATCGCGACAACAGGTTAATCTCAATCAAGTAAACCCCAGTCACGCTTTGAATTTCAGTGTTTGTTTTATTTATCTATTGTTTTCTAATTTAACACTTCGCTGACATGCGGTTATTGTCAATCAGGAAAACAATGTATTTTAATGATAACCGCTCTCGGCTTGGCCTATTACGTGTACTCGGACCGTGTGGCAGTCTGGATAATGTGTCAAAGCAGCCGATGCAAGATGGTACCTTTTTTGTTCATCAAATAACGACGGATTAGATGTCACCATTATATTCTTTTGTTATCGGCATGACCCGGGATGACGCCCTGTATTTGAGCAATTGGCATCACCATTCCCGGCTACAGAAATAGTAGGGCCCTAAATGTATAACGCTATTAACGGTAACCCACTACCGAATACACTGAACCATCTATTACCGTGTCACACTGTCGTACCCTCATTTAAATTTAATTATTTTGATAGTGCGTTTAGATATTCACCATGAGTTTGCTAAAAAAAAAAACACGTACATAACAAAAAACTGAATGTTACAACATGATTTAAGTGTTTGTTTTATTTTACTGTTATACTGATAAATATGTAATGTTATAAACATTATATAAAAATCCAGTTATAATTGATCAGGAATTTGGGCTAGTGCTTTATCTGGGTGGGCTAGTGACTTTTCAAAATATTTGTCATACTCTGTCAAAGAGTGACTATTGATTATATTATTAGTCCCCTACTGGTCCAGCCAGAATTTTGTGTATAGCTTTATCATGTACTGTTACAGATTAAGTCTGATTTTCATGACGAATTATCCATTTTGGCCATTAAACTTGGGTATACGGACATTTGGTTTTCTGGACTTTTTATTTATTTTTTTGCAATGACTAGAGATAGTGAGATTAAATTTGGGGTACAGCTTTATCATGTACTGTTACAGATCAAGCTTCACAGAGTTATGGCCCTTGAATTTAGAAGATACGAAAATTTGTTAGGTTCCAAAAGGCACATGTACATATTTTTGCAGTACTCATTTTCACTTTTTTTTTCTTCTTTTTTTGTAATGTCTAAAGATCATGAGCTGACATATTGTGTACCGTATAGTTATCATGTATCGTTTACACATCAAGTTTGACTGTCATGGCTATTTATCAATTTTTTAACAGAGTTATGACCCGTGATCATAGGAAATACTGCAATGTTTGGGTCGGTAGGGGACATTTATTGCTTTAGCATTACTCTCAGATTGCTTGGTCATGGAGTTATGGCCCTTGAACTTAAGCGGTACGAAAACTTGTTGGGCCTCGTAGCAGAGATATATTTTTTTGAGCAGTACTCTTAGCAGGGTTAGGCCTGACATTTGCCACAATCGCCAATTGTGAATTTCAAAAACAATTTGTGAATCTTATTTTAATTTGGTGAAACAATTTCATGTAATAAATGATATTTTGTTAGAAAATAACTGCATTTCGATCATTTTTGAAGTTTAGTAAATAATTTGACGATTGTTTTTTTTTTTAACCCAGAGTTATCCCTGCTCTCAGAAATGCTTGTCCTAATTTCACTTTCACTTTTGTTTTCAGGAGCTTGGCCTGTCCTGATTGATGATTTTGTGGAATACGCCAAACCTCTTGTTCACGGGCCGCGGAGTACGACAGTATAACACAGAGTGATGTTATATCTTGTTATTGTTATTGATGAAACTGTGAACGTGATGAAACACTGAAGGAGAAAACAGAAACACAAAGACGAAACTAGTTGTTTTTTATATAACATATGTACAGATGTCTCTCAGGTTGAACGTTGAGTTGAGATTGGTCCGCGTCCTGTCTACAGAGGCGTCCTCATTATGCGATTAGTCTCACTGATTTGTCACATGCGATCAAATCGTACTGTTAGGACAGCTGAATCGTAGCAACTTTAGTCTTATACGACAAGTTGTGTCGGAATTGTAGCAATTAGAACACAACTAATTTGTGATGACAAATCATAAGCTCCCGGCCAATCAAATCACATTAAAGTTCAACTGTTCAGTTTTGCCACATCCATGGTTTGCTTATAAACATGTCCAAATGTTGGGATTTCATGGGTCCATAAAACCTGTTATTGTCCATATGTGGTCAGTAATTGATTTGTTACATAATATCATCAGTAAATTGTCTACGTTCATGTTTTGTGTATTTCAGTGAAAAATTTTGTGCACTTACATTGACATTAAATGCTTGTGTGGCTAAAGCCATAGGACGTACGGCTGGTAGGTACAGGGTTCGCAGCCCGGTACCGGCTCCCACCCAGAGCGAGTTTTAACGACTCAATGGGTAGGTGTAAGGCCATTACACCCTCTTCTCTCTCACTAACCACTAACCAATTAACAACTAACCCACACACAATTTGAGTCACTATGACAAATCGACACACGTTTTGAGTCACTGACAAATTGACACATGATTTGAGTCACTATGACAAATCGACACACGATTTGAGTCACTGTGACAAATCGACACACGATTTGAGTCACTGACAAATCGACACGCGATTTGAGTCACTATGACAAATAGACACGCGATTTGAGTCACTGACAAATTGACACGCGATTTGAGTCACTATGACAAATCGACACGCGATTTGAGTCACTGTGACAAATCGTCACACGATTTGAGTCACTATGACAAATTGCATGCGGCCAGTCAGTTCGACAAATTGCGTAATGAGCACTCCGCTTTATCTAACAACACAAAGACAGCTGTAGTGGATGATATAATCAGAACTGTTTGTTTTTGATACTCGCTCTCCTAGCCTTGAAATTTTGTTCCTTTACATAGCAACGGAGGATGTGGTTTGTTTTTAAAACACACGTGTATGTACAATATATTTTTTTAAACTTGATTTGCTGGTGTTCATCGTCCTAGAAAATAGAAAACTCTTTAAGATAATTAGGTCTCTATACTGTAAATCATAAAATATTAGCATTCTTAAAATTGTCCAAAGAACTTTAGCGAGGTCATTTTTTTTAAACCTAAAAAAAAGAAAAAAGTTTATAAGTTGTTGGATCATCTGAAATACGATATTTTTATCAATTTTGATGTTATGTTGCTTACAGACATCTTGAATTTAGTAGAAAATTGCAGTAATGTGCATGCTAACTCAACTCTTTGTTATTTGCTATACTTATACTTTAATCAATAGCATGTAACCATTGTTGTGTGGTCAATTAATTAATTAAAGAAAACAATCGCACAAATGTTTTTCAGAACAGTGTTGTATATCTTTTTAAATCTAGCCTCATGAAATAGTAGTGTCAGGGGTGGCCTCGCTAAATTCATTGAATGTTTTATGCTCTCTAATATTTTCTGATTGCAGTATGTATTGAATGCAGTGAGGTGTATAACTGTAACCACGGAATATAGATGGTTGTGGCCGCACTAGTAGCCACCAAACATTGCCACATGTCTACAAATGATTGCACTGGGTTTGGCCCCCTTGTGACACTATGTAGTCATGTGTGTCAAATTCAGGTTAAATCATATGTAGGCAGTGGTTAAAAAGGCATACTTGTAATTAAATTTCAAATTGTTAATCTGTCATTTGTAATTTAATTATGACTGATTGTTGTGGGTTTTTTTGTTTGTTTTTTAATATAAAACAATTGTGCATATTCCCTCCCCCCCCCCCTCCCAATCAGCATTGTTACTGCATGATCTATGAAGAAAGTTGTAATAGTTATGATTATATAAAATTATCGACTTTGATTTTCAATGATTATTCAATCATGCTTGCAAAATCAGTTTAAATTTCTTTTCTATGGATAATGCTTTTCGCATATTATGATACTATGTTACACACTGACTTGGACATTTATGTCTGTTGTAAGTAATTGTTGAGAAAATTTCGGATCTTTCAAAAGAAATCTCTTATCTATTTGGATACAGACCCATCAGTGTAATAAGCATCCAAGGATTGAGCTTTACCATAGGAGAAATATTTCTGTAAATTACTTTCAGTTCTTTTCTTGAAATACTTTACTATGCACATCTGTTTGTGCATTTACATGTCTCATTGTTTACAGGTGGCAGTCCTTAGAGACGGAGGTGAACCCTATACATGTATCTTGGTTAAAAACTGCTGTTCACTGTAAACAACCGTCTGACAGTGACTTGTGAAGTTGTTATGTGTGTTATTATTTCTAATACACTTAGTTTTTAAGAATGTTTTAGCTTGTTACTGGCAAGTACATGACTAGATTAACACAAATTACTGTTAGTTTTCTCAGGAAAACATAAACTTTGTTTTGAAGGTGATATACCTTTCGGATAGTAATTAATACTGCAGGCCTCAGATTGGGTCTGGATGATGGAGATTTTTCTATGGCATTACGGCAACGAAGCAGACATGTCTTACTGTAAGACAACAGCACACATTCAAAATTTTCGGTGAATAGGTCAATCTTTCGTAATACAACTTTCCAGAGTCACACTCGAGTATGATGACCGTGCAAAATAAGACTCAGCCTGTTTGGTTAGGAGCTGTTTCACCGGAACATATGACTTGGGCATTGCGACATTTTGCCACCATTGAATTGAAGGCCTGATACAAGTTTTGACCTTCAGCAAAGATGGTAACAAGGGCGCAGATCTTGACCTTCATCACTGCTCAATCAGCATTCAGAAATCATACAGAAATTGATTGTTAAAACAAATACCTGTTTGGAAATTGAACTTAAATCATACAGAAATTGATTATTAAAACATGTGGGTTTTAAATTTGTTTATTGAACTTAAATCGTACAAAACTGTATCAAGGATGAAAAATTTAGCTTCATTGAAGGTGTAACAATTGTACAATCATGTAGTGGGTACAGCAACGCTGAGTGTTGTGCAAGAGACTATCATATTCCGAGAAATCTTCTTTTTTCTGTTTTTTTTATAGATTGTTTGGTTTTTAGGAGCACCCTAAATCTGTTCCTATGCTAGTTCTTTGATATTAAGCTTACAGTCACCCTTTAGGTATCTAGACAGAAACGTTTTCCGGATTTTATTATTTTAATCCAGTATAATTTCCATTCTATCTTATTGAGGTTTAACTACACCAACAACCAAGAGAATGAACACCAAAACAGTATGACAGCAAGAGCAGTAACTTGTTTTACTGTAAAGCTTCACAAAACCGATGATACTGTCACTGACTGTGAGGTGAAAAGTTGAACTGTGCCGAAGAGTCGGGCATAACCCAAACTCTTGTCAAATTCTGTGAATCTACTGACGTCCTTGTAAACAAAAACAGCCAGGGATAATGAGGTGAACTCTGACATTATTCTGCATATGTAGGACATGTTTTAAAAATAACATCAGTTGTGAACCCCTTTTTAGTATTTATATTTCTATTACTGCTTAAAGCAAATTAAATATTCAAATCTTGGTTTGGTACTCTCTCTGTTGTAATCTTTCATACGAGGGAAGGGAACTCTTTTTGAATGTGCCTGTATCCAAAAGGTTCAGGCACACCTATCCCGGGTTTAACCTCTGACTTCATTAGGGGCCAATCCGGGAAGGGGGAGGGTCTTTTGTACAGGTAACATGTAACTTATCAAGGGAAATAATTTTAGGTTACAGGGCCAGCCACCCCAAGTTCAGCCGGCTAACGGTTCGATAACGTTTGCAAACTCTTTGATTGGTTCCAACGTGGCCATTTAATTTACCGAGAAGTGTATAAACCAGTCTAGCGGACATTTTTCTGCTCAGTTTGGCTGAAGTCCGCCCTGTTCCAACAGGTTTATAAAGTCCACTATCTGCATTCACACCCTAACAATAATAAATGGGAGAGAACTTTGGTTCCAGATTGTAACGGAACTCACAAATTTTAGTTTTAGTCTTTTTATATAGGTCTAATGCCTATCACTAAATATAACGGCACTCGCAAATTCTAATTTTACCCTTTATGTTGATCTAATACCTATCATTAGAATGTAACAGAACTCACAAATTTTAGTTTATTCTTTTTGTATAGGCCTAATGCCTATCACTAAATATAACAGCACTCGCAAATTCTAATTTTACCCTTTATGTTGATCGAATACCTATCATTAGAATGTGACAGAACTCGCAAATTCTAATTTTACTCTTTTGTATAAATCTAAATACCTGCAATTAGAATATAATGGACCTAATACTTATTATATTGCAACAGAATATGTACCGTAAAGGAACTCACCTATTACTAATGTTTTATTGTTTGTATTGCAGACCAATCAATAATCTTTACTAATGTTTTCTTGGATTATTTCATCTACATGTAGCTTTATATATATTTATTACCCCAGCAGGCACTCAGAACCGGGGAAATATAAATCATAATTTCCCTA